>JAVQIZ010055647.1:0-11521 GCA_036023535.2 Galaxias brevipinnis
AGAGACCAACACTTAACTATTTCAATATACACAGGATAGGGTGTTATAATATCCATTATGCCATATTCCAAGATGAGCACTTCAAAAGACTATTTTAGAATGGACTTGGGTTGAGAGCAGATATGTCATTGGGGCACCCTCCATCCCAGATGTTTCGTTAATTTGAGCCAGGACACCTCCAGAAGGATTAACGGTGAGCAATGACATCTCAGAGCCACCCCCCTCTATATCCGCTCTTGGCACGGCCAGATATGAAAAAATAAATAAATAAATACAAAAAAATGAGTTGTTTATTAAACTGAGAGATACCTCTATACCTGTCCCTAATTCCTATTCCTGCAGGCTTTCAATGCCGACTCTGCAGGGATACTTACCACCTGAAAAGAAGATAATCTTTCCCTATACTCTGTTTCTGCAGGCTTGATAAATGACGCTCTGCAGGAAAGACTTAACTTTTGTTTCTTTGTCCTAAGATTAAGCTACTTCTTGGTTTTTCAGCATGATGTTCTTTACTTTTGTGCCCATATAGGATCCTTCCTTTTCAGCCACAGCCACTGGCTACCTTTTTCTGCTATATCTGATATAGCTTTTATGGTCTGGCGCAAATCTTTGCCGCTGATCCCTAACTCCTTAAGTAGTTTGGTTGTTGATATTGCCACAAATCCACGGCATCCAACTTCCACAGGGCACACCTTTGTTCTCCAACCTCGCTGTTGCGCCTCAGCTGCTAATTCGCTACGGAGTTTCTTTATTTCATAAGCCTCGTCTATTGTTTCTTCCCACAGGACTGTTAGCTCTATAAAATAAACAATTTGCTGTGTGTTGGACCAGAGCAAGAATCCGAATAGATATATCCATTCTGAGACTGCGTTAGGTGTGCAGGGCACATCCCCAGATTCTTCGGAAAACACCCCTTTTTGCACCCCCCACTCTTGTCGTCGTTAAGGCGCTGCTGCTGCTTGATTGGCAGCGCTGCTTCATCATAATTTATTGGGGGACATAGACTAAGTTTGTTCTCTAAGTTCTATATGTTTGCACATGTATTAAATTAATTTAATACGTATTAAAATTACTCAGATTATCCACAATGACAGTAGAGCTTATTTCTACGATATGATTCTGGTAATTAATAGTGTGTTGAAATGCATGTGAAAGAAGAAAATAATGCAGTAAAGTTATAATGCCCATAATTATACAGTATAATGAGTTTCTCACAGCACCATTTGGCTGACCCTCGATCCACTTCGTTTAAGCATAGTTTATGGGAAATGGGCGATATTATGAAGGCACTGTTGATGCGGAATGGACAAATCTATTTAATTGGAATGCAATGCATGACAATGTAATGCAATATCTTCTGTTCATCTTAACAGCTAACAGTGTTTCCAAAACAAGATCTAGAACCATAACTAGATCCACCATCGTTATTTCTCCAACACTTCAATAGGGCTACTTAAACAGGTATTAGGCCTATATAGTTTGCTCCAGATAAGTTTATATCTAACAAGACTGAACGGTGAGCGCTCCAACCACACAGATGGAACGTGTACTGTGATCTCTTTCAATGCATGGGTGCAAAACACCGAATATAATAATAGAATAACACGTGAACCGATCATGCACACGCGCTATGTCTCATTGTTTTGCTGAGCTTGCTAACTGACATGGCAGTATATATGAGTATAAGCAGTATAAGCACGGCATAATGAACTCGTTGATGGTACTCCTAACTATGTCTGGCTAAGCACTGTTGCGTGAGGTGTCCCAACCTAATGGCCTGCTCTTTTGCAGTAGGCCTATTACTAGTAAGCTAACATTTATTGTGCCTTAACTTAAGACTAGCTAACATTTGACTCCACTGAAATCAGTTGACATCCAAATTGTGAAGGTTAGCGTTTTCTAAATCAAAACTCAAAACCAAAAAACAGCATCGCTGTTGCATGCATAATGGAAGCACTTGATACGTGTTATATCAGCCACTATCCAATTTAAGTCACCACAATTATTTTTTAACGTTAAACAAATATAACTTTACTCACATTCAGTGCGCAACGTCTTACTATTATCCCAAGCGCAGGTGGAAAACCTTGCTTGATGTAGAGCTATGGAGAGCTCCACACTAACTCTGGCAATGTAAAAAGCTTTATGAATAACTTATTCCGCCTTAACTCTGTCTCTCCGCTTGTCACCATGCTCGTCATTATGGCTATATTTTTTTTTACGTTAGTCTCTGTAGTCAAACGGCTTTGCACAGATCTAAGATTCAAAGTTAGGAAGTCTCCGTGGCCTTTGAGATACTGCAGCTAAATTACACCATCAAAGTTCACACCGTGGCCATATCGTAGCGAGACTAATCACATTGTATGGCTAGTTACCTACTATGTCAAACTATAATCTACATACATTCATTTATGTGTTATTATTCATCAGGATCTCTTGAAATACGTGATCTCGCCCTTGATGAATACCCTTGTGTATACGTACTACTATCTATAGTGACCGCAGTAAAATGCTGGTTAACATTATGAAGAACTCTGGATGGCAGTATACACAAGGGTATGATTCATCTTGGTCCTTCATTCCAGCTCCCCTCAAGGCTTTACCCTATTCTCATTCATGGTCTATGGGCAAATTATGCACGTAAAAGAGGCAATTAAAAAACAACTAGTGAATAGATTAATTAGCTGTGTACAAGCGCAGTTCATGGCATTCCAACGGACATGTCGGGGTTGCAATTGAAGCGAAATGCGCAAAACTGACCGCATCCTACGATGCGATCACATTATTATGTGAAGAGGGTAATATGACTATGCGATAACAAGATGTGTGCTTCACTGATGCATCACATAATAATATTAATAATAACAAGTAGAATATGACTATGCGATAATAAGATGTGTGCGTAGACATATATTACATTACATTACAGTATACATACATTACTTTACATATATACTTTCAGGTTGCTTGATGCTGTGCTACAACTGAAGGAATCCAAACATAATGCAATCTTTAACTTACACAATAGATGGGGTCTTGTGCTTATTCTTTTAAGAAAAACAAAAACAAAACAAAAAACAAACAAAATACTTGGGTATGGTTAAGTCATTCTGTTTGCACTACATGGTCTATAGAAGAGGAAACAAGGAAACAAAGTATTAAGTTTACTAATAATTAGCTTTATTGGTCGAATAAGTATTGTTCAGAGAACCGGTGAAAGACCGGGTATGATCCCTGCCTTCCCCCGGTTCACTTTACGGAAATGCCAGGTCCACTGCAGCGCGGACGACCCTCTTTCTCCTGCGAGAGACACGACGGTGGCGCCTGCGGCGAATGGGGCGGGAAGCTCGGCGTCGTCGGGCCATGGTAATAGTTTGCGTTAGGCGGTATGACTCATAAACGGTAAGCACGCTCTTTATATAGTGCGGCCCAGATGAGCGTGCACTGCAAGGCCGAGTTTTGTTACGTCATAGCCTTCCGTCCGACTTATGTTGTCACAAAGACCCCGTCCACACGTTACCGGGTATTTTTGAAAAACGAAGTTTTTTTTTTATCCCTTTTGGCATTTCGTCCACACGTAAACGGCATTTTTCGTCACTGAAAACGGAGGTAGTCGAAAACGCCCGTTAGGGTGGATTTTTTTTAAAACACCACTTTCAGTGTTTACGTGTGGACACCAACAACGATCATAGCCGGAGGTTTTTCATTTGTTACATCAGAGTGTGCTGTGCGCCTTTAGGTCCTTGAGGTCATTTGTTTACATGTAGCCATACTGTCAGCTGTCGACGGTTGCCTTGGTAATCCCTAACGCACCCTTTTTTTTCAAGCTTCTGATTGGCCAACATGATTCGGCGTTTTCTTGGCAGCGTTTTTTTTGTGGGGCGTTTTCGTGTGGACAGAGATGTTTTTTGAAACGAGGAAGAAGAAACCTCCGTTTTCAAAAATACCCGGCTACGTGTGGACGGGGTCAATGTGTTTGTTTTTTCTAGCAGGATAATTTAGAATTAGAACGAATTTGTTTCCTTATAATGAATGCTTGTCTCTTTCTATTCAGTTTACCGTTATAAGACAAACTTTGGAGGTGCGCTCCGTGTGTCCGGGTTTGCGTCCTACAGAACCATTCGAGACTACATGAGCAACGCCAGGTGCTGCTGTCTGTCTGTCTGTCTGTCTGTCTGTCTGTCTGTCTCTGTGTATAACAAATACCAGTGGTTAAGTGTTACTACTTAAAAAGGACGACTCCAATACCAGTGGTTAAGTGTTACTACTTAAAAAGGACGACTCTAAAAATAACTTCTTGTTATACCAGAGTTTCAAGAGTTCAATGTCTGTTTCTAACTTGCAGTCATGGATCGTCCATCTTGCTTGTCTAGCTAGCCATGGACACATAAACACACAACACAAACAAACGGAAAAACAGACAGACACAAACATACACATAACACAGAAAGGTCTTCTTCTCTAATGCAAATCTATGTTTTTAGTTACATCTTTATTCAAGCTGTTAATATAATAGGTAATATTTTATAATGATGTTTTATTGAGACAAAGTGTGTGTATGCTTTTTTTGCTTATTTTGTTGTCATTTATATATTCTGCATTTAAACAGGGAGTGCCAGAAAAGAGACCTGGTTTCAGTTGGTTACCCCTGTACAAATAAAATAAAAAAAAATAAAAAATTATAATAATAATACTTGAAACGTATATACTTTTAGGTTGCTTGATGTGCTACAACTCGAGGAGTCCAAACATAATGCAATCTTTAACTTATACACAAGAGATGGGATATGTCTTTTGTTCTTTGTGCTTATCCTTTAAGGAAAACAAAGACAACACAGCAAAATAAAAGTACGTTTGAACTCATAGTGTTTATACATTTGATGGTCTATAGAAGAAGAAACAAGGAAACAAAGTATTAAGTTTACTAATAATTAGCTTTATTGGTCGAATAAGTAAGTGTTGTTCAGAGAGAGAACCGGCGAAAGACCGGGTGTGATCCCTGCCTTCCCCCGGTTCACCTTACTGTACTCCCAGGTCCACGACTGCAGCACGGCCAACCCTCTTTCTCCTGCGGGTGACAGGACGGTGACGCCTGCGGCGAATGGGGCGGGAAGCTCTACGGCGTCGTCGGGCCATGGTAATAGTTTGTGATAGGCGGTGTGACTCATGAACGGTAAACGCGCTTGTTTTATAGTGCGGCCCAGATGAGAGCGCACTGTAAGGCCGAGCTTTGTTACGTCATAGCCTTCCGTCCGACTTATGTTGTCACAAAGTGTTTGTTGTTTTAGAATTAGAACGAATTTGTCATTAAATGAATATGCTTACTTACTTTGTTCCAAAGATCTTTCTATTCCGTTATAACACAAACAAGACAGCTTTTTGTCTTTATAGAACCGTGGCTTAACTATAATTTTTCCAATCAAGTCTGTTTTCTAATTTCGTGTTATTATTCATAAATGCCATTGCACGCGTTTTTTTAGTTTTTTTTTGTTTGTGTTTTTCGATTAGCTACGATTCGATTAGCCCTGCTGACAAAACTTGATTTGTCTTCCTACACAGATGTCGTTTTTGTTGCATGGCTGCCCACATCTGATGACAGAACAGACGAATTTTACCCCCACCGTCAATGGCACTAACCCTTCTGACGTCGTCATAAACGGAGGGGTGACTCGGAAGCCATAACGAGCATAATAGATAATATGCGTAATTATATCTATGAGAACGAGGGCTGACATCCGTATGCCACTCCACGGTGGTACTGGGAACGACTTCTCCAATCGGTATCGTCTATCACTATTGACCAACACAATTAGAACATTAGAAAACATCTGTGTCCGTTTACATTTATTAATTTTCATTGCATTTCGTTACATCGTAAATAAAAAACATATGCCTATCTTTATACGTAAAAAAAGTTTCTTATGGGTCAAATCTGATTGTAACAAAATTACATTTGACGATTGGCGTGAGGTTTTTCATGAGGACAAACTACTGCAATACATACTTTCACCACGGGGAGGTGCTGTTGCAACACAATTGATGGTCGACGTACACATTGTGACCCTATCACGAAACACCTGCTCTCCTACAGCACGTTGTTCTCACTACTTTGCGGGACACGCGCACACAGACAGTACGAACTGGGCGGCATGGGTAGTAGAGGTGCGCACGCATAAACTTCAATAAATAAAACACTAGCACAACAGTGACTGCACAACAACAATATGTAGGCAGGGACACTGTCGCTGATTCCTGCTGTGAATAAACAACAAGCTGTTTGAAAGCAGCGGTTTATTGTTTTGACTCAATGGAAGCAAAACCCACCAATGACAATTAACCAGGAAGAACTTTATGAACTGATCAGGAAGAACCATTAAAACAGAATAAAATATTAAAACTACAGCACTGAAATGACGTGGTCTCCATGTTTCCTATTGAACACACAAACACACACACCCAGCCCTGGAGGGTGGTGTGTGTGTGTGTGTGTGTGTTTCGTGAGGCACTAGACCAGCTATAACAGTAGAAACAACACCTTTGTACTGAGGGGATAGGAGGCGCTCCTCACCCCTCTGAGAGTACAGTCCCTAGGAATCCAACAGCCTCAGTCCTCCTGGTATCAGTTGGAGCTGCCAGTGGTGCGTTGGGTTTGTGTGTTCGGCCCAGCCAATCCAAGGACTCCATCCAGAATGTCCACCAATCAGCATCATCAGGTCATAGTAGGCGGAAATAATCCACACCTTTACCTCAGCCTTCTGTGTGTGTCTGTGTGCGTGGCCATTGCTCCATCTCTCTAGAGTCATTAGTGTGTGTGTGTGTGTGTGTGTGTGTGTGTGTGTGTGTGTGTGTGTGTGTGTGTGTGTGTGCGCGCGCACCCGGCCAATCCTCTCCCTCCTCCAGAGAGGCTTGGCCAATCGGCGTCCTCGACCTGCGTGAGGTCATAGTTTGTGACCGTATCTCCAGCTCTTGTCTCCGTGGAAACGGAGCGGGCTTGGGGCTGCAGTCTGCTTCCCTGTTTAGGCTTTGTGAGCCTCAGTGATGTCACATCCGGCAGTAAGCATGTCACTTCCTGGGGGCGGGGCCTTTGTGGAAGAGGTAGATGGGCCGCAGGTTGCCTAGGACACAGACAGATACACACACACACACACAGACGTTTCACACCAGTCTGAAATGAAAAACTAAAAAACTACTTTTGAATTTAAATTAAATTCGTTTCCGTGTGTTTTGTACAATAAGATCTCCAGCTAACTTACTAGTTTTTGATAATCCTAATCATATCTTTCTAAAAGCCATCAAAGCTAGCATTGCATGAGCAGGTGTGTGTGTGTGTGAGTGTTACCTGTCTGTGTGAGCAGCCTATAGGATGTGAAGCCAATCTGAGAGGTCAGGTGGGAAGTGTAGTTCTCAGGACGCAGTTGTATTGTTTTGTAGTTCTTGAACGTTGTCTCCTAGAAAATCCGGAATACCGGAATACCATCATTAACATGACCTCAAATTATGTAATTAGGAATGTGCACACAAAGTCAAAGTCATATACTTTTACTAAAAATCTCTAAAAACAACTATTTTTGTTCACCAAAATAGTACAACACGATGACAAGCTCTAGCCTTGAAAGTACTAAAATGTAATGAGGTTATAGTAGTAAAATGTAATGAGGTAATAGTACTAAAATGTAATGAGGTAACAGTATTAAAATGTAATGAGGTAATAGTACTAAAATGTAATGAGGTAATAGTACTAAAATGTAATGAGGCTATAGTACATGCTGAACAAATTGAAACTAACAACTCACGGCTTGCTCTAATTGGCCATAGATTAATTTATTGCAAAATCTGCTACTCTTTCACGTGCATTGGAACGAAACAAAAAGAAGTTCAAAGCGTTCAGTAAAGCAACGAAGGTCATCAAACTGTAGATTTTCCTTTAACATGGTTAATTCACTGTGTCATTCTTATGGTGTTGTGGAAGGCAGTGCGCCCGGGCTCGCCTCCCAACAGACCAATAGGATGTTCCTGCAGAGCCGGAGGCACCAGTTTCAGGGCACCAGTTTCAGGACCCTAGTTGCAACAGGAACGTGTCCTAAAAAAGCTAAGCTACGTTCACGATACCTTAGCAATTATTAACCTACTCTCACGGTAAATAAAAAAAAAGAAAAGAAAACAAATGTCAAAGGTGAGGAGATTTGAGCTTTTTTGAAGGTTGGCTTGTAGTACTACTGGCACACTTGTTTTAAATAAACGTGAAAATGTTTTTGTCCTGCCAACTATCATAGCTACATACATTTCAGCTAGCTAACTTTAACTTTGCTACCCAATTCAATACACCTACTATACTACTTTGTCAAGATGTTTTCACATGCCATGGCTTAGGCAGTCACTAGATCTCAAGGTTGGGGAGGCAAGAAACACACATGACAAGGACAACTGGAGTCAGATTCAAGAAAGTATATTTTTAGATCCAACAGGTACCTATACCCCCCTCTCCCCCACCCCACCCCAAGCATAAATAAATAAATAAACAAACAAACAATAGACACCCATGTAGCTGTGGAATTTGTGTTGCCATGGGAACGCATCCTAAAAGCCCGTAGCGGCTGTAAAGGATTTTAGTATTGTAGCCTTCATTTAGGTAAACTACTTAACATGTAAAGGCAGTGAGTTTTTCAAAGTATCCGTAGCAACATTTCCATTATTTCTCTTATGGTAAAAAAAAAAAAGAAAAAAAAGTTAACTATTGTCATAGTTGGCCATAAGACTTGAGTTATTAGCTTTTTGAAAACAGCGGTTGGCTAGCGCACCGTAGTAAATGAACTGAAAATCTATTCAAATCTAATATAATAGTTAGCAAGACACATATTTAGCTAGCCGACTTGCTGTCCAGTTAGGTTGCGACAAACTACGGTCCTAGAACTGGTGTCCTGGAACTGGAGCCTCCAATACTGCAGCTAGATACTAATCCGACAGACAGGGAGAAACATGAAACAGCCCTTGATAAAGTTGCAGGCAGTAGGCTATATTATAACCTAGCCTATAGAAGGCTATATTACCTGGCCTAAAGAAGGTCATATTATAACCTAGCCTATAGAAGGCTATATTATAACCTAGCCTATAGAAGGCTATATTATAACCTAACCTATAGAAGGCTATATTATAACCTAGCCTACAGAAGGCTATATTATAACCTAGCCTACAGAAGGTGATATTATAACCTAGCCTACAGAAGGCTATATTATAACCTAGCCTACAGAAGGCTATATTATAACCTAGCCTACAGAAGGCTATATTATACCTAGCCTATAGAAGGCTATATTATAACCTAGCCTACAGAAGGCTATATTATAACTTAGCCTATTTACCAGAGCAACCACGTGTCACCCCCCTGTTGTCAGAACAACCACACCCCCTTTAGGGGGATAAAACAATCGTCTGAATCGCTGTTAAACTGCAAGAGTCCTGTCACTGACATCATGGATACGCCCACTTTTACATCGTCCGCCATGTTGGGGGTCTAATGCTATGTAAACAACTGAAAGAAACTGGGAACAATGTCTGCATCTAAAATCAGTCACTTATCCGCACTTGAGATAGAAATATATGAAGACATGATAAAATGTTTCAATCCGTAATTGAAAGAAAATACGCTGAGAAAAAAGAGAAAACGTTGGCCACTGTATAGTTAGCCTACTACAGTAGCCACAAGTCTTGTTACTTTTTTTGCATCTAAGTTGGACTGATTTGGTCTTCCAACATGGCGTCGCGTCTCTGTTACCACTAAATCAATGCACATAGCCTATGTCTTCTGTCTGGGGTTTCAATGAATGCACATAGCCTATGTATATTGTTTGGGTTTAAATCAGTGCACACAGCCTATGTATACGGTCTGGGTTTAAATCAGTGCACATAGCCTATGTATATTGTCTGTGGTTTAAATCAGCGCACATAGCCTATGTACACGGTCTGTGGTTTAAATCAGCGCACATAGCCTATGTATATTGTCTGGGTTTAAATCAGTGCACATAGCCTATGTATACTGTCTGGGGTTTAAATCAGTGCACATAGCCTATGTCTTCTGTCTGGGGTTTAAATCCGTGCACATAGCCGATGTATACTGTCTGGGGTTTAGATCAATCCACATGTTTTCCTGTCACTCTAAACTGTATCTCTAGTAAATAAAATGTACTAAAGACATACGAGCATATTGCTCTTTCAAATGTATCACTAAGCTGCACTCTAATATGTTATTTCCCTAGTTTTATACACGGTAGGCTCCTGTCCAACTTCGGTCTGATTCATTTTTTGCCTCACCATCACGTTACGTTACGTTACGAGGCTTGTGCTGGTAATCATTTGTAGATCAGACTCTTAGGACTGTCAGACCAAATGTATCGGTGGAACATTAAAAAAGCTGTTCAATACACAGAAGCAGCGAACGATTTCAAAACTACTGCGAGTTAGGCCTGTGTGTGTGTGTGTGTGTGTGTGCGTGCGTGCGTGTCTCACCGTATTTCTCTTGCTGTGTGCGTAGCTGCTCCAGGGTTGGGCCTCCAAGATAAACATTCCGCCAGGTCGCAAGCTCCGATAGGCCCGTTTAAACAGCCTGACCACGCCCCCGTCACCTGATTGGAGCTGGACCCACTTAGTCACACCAAGACACACGATGACATCATACTGACCACTGCCTGGCCACTCCTCCTTTTCTGTCACATAGTTGCCCTGGGAAACAGAAAAAACAACAACGGCCGTGATTGAAGCTTCAATGGGTCACCATGAAAACGTTTCCAAAAACTACAGTACAGCAGACCCCACCTTCGCACAATGGGCCGCTCCAAATTACATGTAGGAATATAAAACGCACCACGATTTCAAACAATATAGGAATTAGGAGTATAGAAATATAGGTCATACTTAAACACAGAAAGATATTAAACTGTTTAGATTTATTCTATTTACTATAGCAATGAGACTACGGGATTAGTTTTGTATTGCATAATGTAAAAGGATATCTGTGACCAGTATACCAAAGAGGTCATAGAGAGAGAGAGAGAGAGAGAGAGACACACACACACACACACACACACACACACACACACACACAGAGTTGCTTTGCTTTCAAAGTTGGATAGACACCAACAGGAAAGAAACAGCTGCTAATGCTAATGCTAAAGCTAATGACAGTATTAATGCTACTGCTGAAGCCACTGCTACTAGTCATGCTAAAGCTAATGACAGGTCGAATGCATCTGATAAAGCCACTGCTACGAGTCATAATGCAAGCTAACGCTAATGCTAGTAAAAAGAAACAAGAACAGAGACATGAACTACAGATCCAAAACCCCTCCTCCCACAGAGTGAACAATCAAAACAGAAACCAGGCTTTCTCAGCACAGCACAAAACACACACACACACACACACACACACACCCACACACACACACACACACAGAGTTGCTTTGCTTTCAAAGTTGGATAGACACCAACAGGAAAGAAACAGCTGCTAATGCTAATGCTAAAGCTAATGACA
>JAVQIZ010055658.1:0-12853 GCA_036023535.2 Galaxias brevipinnis
GGCCAGTGCCTGGGCCAATCCCCCCCCCCCCCCCCCCCCCCCCCCCCCCCCGAGAACCTACTTTATGTCTTCATTGGGCATTTAATGATGTGGCCTCATTGGGTATTTTAAAAAACAGTCAAGTCCCGCCCCCGACAGTATTAACTTTGGAATCAGCTAAGCTGCTCTTGTTTCAGTGTAACTAAATACATATCCTGCCATTTGGAGTCAGCAGTTTCAAAAAGATTGAGCATCTTGTTTTTTTTTTTGTAACAACAGTTGTTGGAAGTGTATTATAATTCAACACCGGGGCTCATAGTCCACAGTCGTGTTTTGTTCTTGTTTATCGAAGCAGAAAGAGTGCTGCAACAACATGCTCCCGTAGAGGAGAGACGGTGTCAGCTCAGACGTGAAATGGATCGTCCAAGCCATGCGGTCACATGTGAGAAATTCATACCTACCATAACTGTGAGAAAACGTTGACGGTTTACCCACTCGCAGTGGCCCACGGCGTCAGCGCAGGTCGAGGTGTTGAATTCATCCTGGAAAAGGATATGCTCTTCGTCTGACAGAATGGTGCTTCTGTAAACCCAACAGATTTCACTTTGGTGTCCCACAGTCTCCTCCCCCTCACATTGTTATTCAGATGCTATCCATGTTCTGGAGGTGAGAATCGGGTTGTTTGGTGAATTACTGCTGAGGGAAGACTGTTTAGATGAGTTTGTTTCACTAAGAATATCCGCAGTGCTGGCTTGTTTCTTGTTGTCAAGATCAGGCAGCAAAATGGCAGCATAATGTTGTCCAGGGGAACAGAATGTTAATTCTCAGAGGCTGTACCAGTGTCCTAGTTACCATGGGCACTGTGTTTTTTTGTTGTTGGAATGTAAATGCATAATACAGTATCTCTCCATTGTTTTGTGATGATTTTTGACCTCCCATACAGAAGTACATTTTGTATTAAGTCAGCATCTGATGGAAATGAACAAAAACTATATGACACAACTTGTGCAATGTGATACATAATTATGCTGTATATCTTTAGTACTCACAACAGTGTGATAAAAAATTGTCCTTTAGTTCTGTCATTTGTTTGCCTTCTTAAAGGATATATATATATAACCTATTGAAAATAGATTTACTTTGTATGGTGTATTATTTATGATGTTTAATTTCAGTAAAAACAAGTTGAAAAAGGGGTGAGTTGCCTTGGTAGTGTCTCTAGAGATGGCTTCCAGGAAGATGGAAATTTTATGATAACTCTCCAATCTGGCAGAACCAACAGATATGAATCCCAGCAGTTGATAACCTCAGGTCCAGCTCACAGCCCCCATTCCACAACGCACACTCACACACACACCACACACACACACACACACACACACACACAGGCACCCCAGCTCCCATTCGACACGCACACACGTAGATATTCAAACGCACATACATATGCTGCCCTATCCCACTGCAGAAAACAGTGATGCTATCTAACAGTGCCTTCCAGAATTCCACTAGTGATTATCTATTCAATTTCACAGGCAGATATGAATTAGTCATGTACTATGCCCTCAGTGTGTGACTTGAATCTGTTTATGCGGGAAGGGAGTTCCCTAGCGCTCGCAAAGCGTTCGAAACAGGAAAGCATACTGTATGGTTGAGATCAGGCCTTTACATCAGACTAGATACTGTGCTCCCTGAATATAACAATAGACCCAAGGTTTGCTCTATCACTTAAGCATATCAGTGATGTGTAGTCTGTTTCAGCCCAGGAATAGGCCTAACACTATGTCCTCGCTTGTGTATATCCCCGAACAATAATCAAAGCATACTGACGACAGATGGACAGAAAGGATTCAATATGACTCAGAACCGCTGATTACAAGTTATTTTCAAATGGTCGGAGACGACAGAATAAATCACCTGTATTTTTGTTATGCAGAAACAATCATATCTCCTACAACTAGCAGCTACACCATGTAAATACTGTACATAAGACAAATCATATATTTGGAGATTGTTATTTTGTGTTGGAGACTGATGTTGTTTCTGTTATAGCGTAGACTTCTGCACCAGGTAGATGCATGCTTACGGCATCCAATATTTTGCATGAGGCAACTCTTGAACGATTTGCTTTAATATCGTTTCCGCCCGACATATTTACCACAATCTGGATCTTGGCATTTAGATTTTCACCATCGTACCCGTTACCATCTTTCCAAACCCGTCCTCTGCTCACAGCTCGACACGTGTTGTGTGTTCAGTGTAAATAATGTTAGGGACACCTCCTCATGTTCTGTGTTTATTTTTGTGGAAGAGAGATGTAATTGTAGAATAATCTGTTTGTTTTCTATCGACTGAACACTGACATGATTGCTTTCACAACAAACATGTATTGCAATTCTAAGAATCCAGTGGGACAGATCTTGATTTGATTGTAAGCAAAACTGTCATAGTCCTGGTCATGAAAATGTGGTTGCTGCTCTGGCTATAAACGGGTAATTTTTCTATGGCAACAGTAAATGGAAGAGGATCTCCAATGTTCATGGTGTTTGCATATAGACTTGTAGTCAAGCAGAGGTGCCGCAGAGCCAATGAGAATCTTGTTGCAATGAGCTAAATTTAAAACGTAATCCTGACACAACTCACAGAGTACATCTCAGTCTATGCTCTACTGTATGCATATAAAAACATTTTTTGCCAGTATTGAATTTCCCAATTACTAGTGTAGCATTACTATAGCACATTGATGGACGATCTCTTTGTGTTCCCAAGTGGATAGCATGGCTGGCTTTCAAACACTATGTTGAAGAGGAGAGGGAGCTGAATCTGTGTGGTTTAAGGAGATTATAACCCTCCCATTATTGCGAACTTTTAACAGACACGTCCTTTTTCCTTCCTAAGTCTTTCATATATTCTTCGTTATTAAGCCCATCCGATGTCAAACAAATCAGTAACATGTTGCTTAAATATAAGACACCGTTCATAATTGATTATTATTATGATGTTATTTATTTTTCTGCTTGCTTTTAAGGGGTGTGCAAAGCAGATTTACATGCACCGACATTCAAATCACAAATCTTAATAAGTATTTCCTTGCAGTTGGTCATGCAGCTTTATGTCTTTTCGGAATAGTCAGGGTACAATGGCATCATCAAGGAGCCATGATGTTCGGTGTGGTATTTAATTACAACTAGACAATGTCTAAAATCCCACTTTTGGAGTGAGTTCTATCCATTGTACATAACCATCTGGCTTGTGGTTTATTAAATTAGAAGTATCACGTATACTCACTGTTTTAACTGTCACTTTGAAAATGCCACCATATGCAACAAATCGTTTTAACATGTTGCCTTTGGTTGGGTTTGTTTTAATTTGTTGTAGAAACAAAAAAAATATGAAACATAATGCCTATTCAATCCAGAAACTGTGAATGGGAGGGTGGAGCTGTCTACTGTATGTACAGTATATGTTTTGATGTAATCAGAAGCACTGGGAATATGTTGTAATTCACTGTATAAATGACCATATCTAAAAAAGCTGTACTTTTGTTGAAAATAAAACCTCTATATACTGAACTATTTCTTAAACTGACGTTGTGTTAATGAGGACATTGCCCTGTACTTCCTGTTGTGTGGCCTAATATCCCGTATGTAGGCTATTATGTTCTCTACAGCTGCAAGGGTAGATAATACATTCATCACACCTCTTGACACCGTTAGCTTCACAAGTCCCTAACCTTCTCCCCCAAAAGACGCGTCATCATTTAATATGCATGTTCACACTGGCAAAAAGGAAAAATAAATTAAAAAAAATACAACATTTCTTCTTTATAACCAACCAAGTAGAGCTTGCAAGGCTAGATCAATAAGTAATGAGTCTTATGTAAATAGATCTCCCTAGTTCAGTCATGTTCATTTGCATGCCGATATCTCTGCAGTCTAAATGGTTTGATATCCATGGGGTACAGACAGTTTTTCGAGCAAGGAAGATCTAAGAGACGTGTAGAGAGAAAATGCAGCGAGGAAAGAGAGAGATGAGCCAGGATTCAGTGGCAACATGAAACAACATTTGATTTTGGAAAGGTGCCTTTGATGTGAAAAGTTGATACCTGAACAAGATTTCAAACCCAGAATCTAATTTAGGGCATGGCAATGCACAGTGTTACTCTGTTCTCTAGTGGTTGGATTTGGGATTACTTCTAAGTAAGACAGCATACACCCAGTAAAAAGCAGAGTTCACAAATAAAGCGTGTGTGTGTGTGTGTGTGATTACTTCAACTGTAAATCTCCGTCTACTTTGCACCTACTGCTTCGGCATAGTGCTGGTCATTGAGGTTCTTGTAAACATGTTTTATTGCATAAACGCCTCTTCAAAGGAAAACTTGTGTATAATAAAACTTCCAATAAAAACAGTAAAAAGTCAACTTTACCGCACATGGATTCCCTAGAGTCCAATAAGCATTGTACTGCAATGCACTTATTTATCATTGTAATGATCATGATTAAGATTACTGACATAATATAGCTCTGTAAATAAATGTTCTTTTCTTCACCATTTGCACAACTGAACTCATGAGGGTCCATAAATACAAGAACGGTAACTATGAATGCATCCGCCTAACCATTATGAAACAAGGGGTCCCAAGTCAGGTGACGTGTTTCAAGTAGTTCCTTAGGATCTGAGGAATATCCAACCTGTCCATGCAGCTCTCTTTATTGGACATGGGTAGATATTGTCGAATCGCAAGCCTCGTCTGTGACATCAGCGTTTTGGGACAAACTGGGAGGGAAAAGAAAACAAGTGAGTGTAATAAAAAGAGAGACGAACAAAATGAACAAATCCAATTGTGTGCTCCCCAGAATATTATTGGAACACCTTAAAATCAGATTTCGCCCTGTAGTCTCCCCAGAGTAAAATAAACCCCATACTCAAAAAGATGCCATTCTGGCAATAACAGAGACGGGCAAACCCCTCACCTCTCTCCTTGAGCAGCAGCACCACCGCCTCGTGCTGCTTGGTGGTCTTCTCGATGATCAGCGTGGGCAGATACACGTCCGCTCCAAAGTCTATGAGCAGCTGGATGTAGTCCACCCCGCAGCCGTAGCGCAGGCACATCTCCAGCACCGTCTTGGGCTGCTTGATCCTGGCCAGCATCTTCTCCTCGGTGCAGTTGTAGTTTGGGTTGGCTCCGTGGAGCAGTAGCAGCTTGAAGCAGTCCAGGTGTCCGTACACTGCCGAGATGTAGAGGGGCCCCCGGCAGGCGGTGGCGTTGGACGCCCAGTCAGGCACCTTGGGCCGGACGTCCACCTCGGCCCCGAAGCGCAGCAGCTCTCGCAGCACGTCCACGTCGCCCTCGCGGGCGGAGGTCAGCACCGGGGAGCAGTTGTTGTACTGGCTGCCGTTTGGGTCGGCCCCGGCCTTCAGCAGCGCCAGCACGCAGTCCAGGTGTTTGCCGCTGACGGCCGTGAACAGTGGGGTCTGAGCCTTCACATCGAGGCTGTCTATCTGGGGACACACAGTAGAATATGTTCATGTAGCTTTGAGACACAATTACCTAAGACTCTTTGTTATATCCGTAGCTAAAATACTCTTAAACCATTTTTTTATTAAATTAAAATAATCAATTTTGGGCTTTTTTTATATTTTTCCACCAACACTACCCTGAAGCAGTGTCCCCCCACACTTTAAGGAACAGTGTCACTACCTCTGCTCCATGTTCCAGCAGCAGCTCCAGGCACCTGAGATGGCCCAGCGCCGCGGCCGTCCGCAGGGGGGTGACGGGGATCCCCCAGCCGCTGCGGGCGTTGATGCACCTCCTGTAGTTCTCCTGGGAGAGCAGGTCGGAGAGCAGCGCCACGTTGTCGGTACTCACCGCCTCGTTCAGTGCCTGCCCACGCTCCCTGTCCTCCTCGTCCCCCTCCTTGGGCTGCAGCAGGGAGAAGATCTTCGAGATGTCCATCAAACTCATGTTGAGAGTGTTGCTCAGAACCATTGTGTCTCTGGCCAAGGCTCTAAGGTCAAATTCACTCCATCTGGAATTAGACCCAATAAGTTTCATACTAACTATTGGAAGAGGGGGTACATTATTCTCTTGCATCCAAGAAAAAAAACCCACAAATGGAAGTAATTTGACGTGTTTGATAATAACAAAATAACCAACATGAGTTTCCTACACTGGTACACGCCTACAATATGTAACTTAATGCCTCAGTGTTCATTGCTTTACCTGGCATTATTTAATTTAATTTGTTTAAACATTTCTAAATGTACCAAATCGTTTCTATCTGAGTGAATCAAAGGCAGGGGTTCAATTTCTTCCTGATTCTGAGTGTGGGAAATTTATTTGACTGAGATTTTTCAAAAATATTGGTCCCTTAACCCCCATCTTACCCTGCAATAATAGCAAATTCCCAACTACTCCATTGAGAGTACACCCCCAGTGACAAGCGTTGTAATTACTTTTACTGTAGAGTGTGAAAATGCTAAATTATTACATTTGTAAATGTTCCCATATTAAGACACAGACACAGCTTCATCCAAGTATATACATTTTGAAGGTTTTTTAAAATTCCAATGCAACATACACTCAGAAAAAAGAAAAGTAACACACGTCACACAATAGTCAGAAAACAAGGTTAACTTACGTCACCGTATGGGGTCAGCAAAGAACTATATTAATGCCAGAACGTTGAAGATGCCGATATGTAGTAAACAAGCTCACAACTTCATGTTTTGTCACGTGCAGGAGAAAAGCCTTCTTTGAAAGTGTGTTGCTGTATCCAAAGAAACTTAGGACTGACAGATGAACCCCTTTGTTAGTGTGTGTGTGTGTGTGTGTGTGTGTGTGTGTGTGTGTGTGTGTGAGGGGTGTAAGGGTGTTTGTGAGTGTGTGCCTGCCCAGTAGAGCAGAAAGGGTAGGGGGCTAATTTTAGGCCACACATGGACCTAGCCAAACTTCCATTCTTGGTTAGTGGAGGCAGAGGGTTATTCTTAGAAGGGTGATAGACTTGTGACGGTCTCTCTGTGTGGCTTTGATCAGTGGCTGTTGGGGTATAGTAAACGTTAGATAGAAATGCAGCTCAACAGATCTATTTGGTTTGGCCATCACTTTTACTAAGGGGCAAAACAGGTTTGACATTAAATTATGACGTTGAGTAATATTAGTAATATGAGATTATTGTGTAACATTTTGTGACTCAGTTTCCTTTGCTGTGTATTCTGCACATGGTAAGTCTGTGTCTCACCAATGAGGCCTACACTGCTGGCTGCTTAGATGTCAGAAGCTCTGGGTCAGCTGTTCACTATAAGCCTGTCTCTATTTCCAATGTTCAAATGAAGCTTTGCCCACCACATTCTCAGATTCCACAACATTTTAGTATTCCATCAATCTGTGACTGGAAACCTATCTAAAATAATCTCTAGTAATTGTTAGATCTTAACTCAAATGTGTTTACAGTGTCTGTGACGAAAGGAAATCTTTTGTTGAATTATGAAAATTGCAAGATCTCCCACAAATGCAATCACACTTCTACGGCCAATCCCCTAGGTGGCGCTGCTATACTTTTTGACGTGTTCCTCTTCCCAGACGACGATCAAGACTGAGTGTAAATTTGTAAACAATTTCAGTTGCCAAGGCCATGATGTAAGCAAGCATGTTTTAATTTATTTCAATGTACCAATTATTCTCTGTCTTTCTCACGTACAATCAGTGAATATTTCGAGACTACCGTTAGCTTAATACTTACGTTGTCCAATTTAGCTACATACTTTATATTTGCTAAGCTAGCAAGTCAGTAATACTTTAATGCTCAAAACCACCATTACTATGTACTAGAAAATAAATGTGCGAATCTATGTAATTTAATGTGTTTATTTTTAAACGACTTTAATTTGAGTACAATAAATAGTTTATGAAATACTACATTCAAGATTTGACGAACTAAAAACGTAAGGTCGGGTGTGTGTGTATTCGGTTCGAGACAGTGGGAGTATGAATGTCTGAGAGGGACAGTGAGTAGAAGGACAGTGACCTTGTAACAACTTCCGATATTACACAGCTGTCCAAGCCAAATGAAAATGAGCTCACTTGCTATCTCTCATTGTACCGTATTTTGTCCCCGAAAGCTTGATTGTATAAATTCTGGGCACCATGAAAGCGCTAATGTACGTAGTATTAAATGTTGGCCTCCTGAATCCTTCGCTATTCTTCAGCTAGGCTAATTAAATTAATCCAAACATAATACTATAATAATACTTAAAAGTATTTTCTTATAGTACTTCAAATTTCTTTTTTTTTTTAATTAAAAAGAATGTTACACAACTAAATATTGTGCACAACTGTAAAAGTCGTACGTGTCCCAGTTCTTCTCCCAGGTGTTGACCAACACATCCAATGGAAGAGAAGGAGGCTCTTAGAACCTACTGCAGGAGACAGATCTCCCAGATGAAGAGGGAGAGATGCACACAACCCCCAGGGCAAGGGGGGAGGGGGAGGATGAACAAACACAGACCACCCAGGGGAGAGATAGGGAAACTGTCCAAAGTCACATCCATAGAGCTCAGTACAAAGTTGGAAGACCGAGCCAGTCAGAACATTAAGAAGGAGAGTGGCTATCCACCCAGAAATGGAAGCACCTGGGAAAGAGGGATAGATTTGAACAGCAACACGAACGCCTTTCAACGAGATTCAGCTGTACCGTCAGTCCCCTTTCAGCTCATTTCACTGCTAAAACACAAAAGCTTTGCAGAGGAGATGCGACGGGTGAGGAAAAACTTCCATGACATCAGTGTTGCCTGCCCCAGCTTTCCAGAAGGGACAGGCAAATTATTTGCCCTGTTGTCTGAGAATTCACAGAAAATTTGTCAAATCTTCTTCTTTGTGTGTGTGTGTGTGTGTGTGTGTGTGTTTTGAAAAGGGTGCTAGTGCAAGGTTGCACGATCCTTCTGTGTGTGGAATGTGTGTTCATAAACAGGCTTCTCTGGCATTGAATACCTTCATCAGGAGGAAGACAACCAAACTAGACACTGAAATGCTTGAGGACAGACTACACACACACATTTGCAACAGAGTAAACCCCTTCCCTCACCATCTGTCTGCTCCTAGTCGGTCTCTTGCATCAGACGAGATCAATTATAACGTGTTGAAATAATTGCATTTCTTATGTTTTAGGACACTGTTTGCCTGTTGGGGGAGCTACTGCAGAGCATACCTAAGCAGTCTGACGCCCCTAGCAGGATCTGGCAACAACTACTGGCAAAGAAGAGAGGGTCACCACAACCTGCTGTAACCTTGACAACAGTTTCAAAATGAGGAGTTACTCTGGCAACGGGTCAGGAACGAGGGGGAGTAACCACAACAGAAAGAGAAGGGAAAAAGATACCTTGTGGTCTCTGGTAAACTTGCCTCTTATTTTATGGAGACATTTAAACGTATTTAACTTGATATATCCAAAAACGCTTTTATCCCATAAATGACTGAACAACACAGTGTGTTTGGCTCTGATTACAGAGGTTTGGAAATCTGTAAAATTCTTATGTGTAAGAAAATACCAAGTGCCAGTCAGCTGTTACTAATAAAAATGAGCGTACAAAGGAAGCCTTGTTGGACACAGATATCAAAAGCAGTGTGATATCTAGTATACAAACATATAGTATACAATATACATTATCAGTAACGTCCACTTAGAAAGACAAAGACACTTCAACACCAAACTACAAAACAACCATTTATTTTTGTATTCTGGTATTAAAGTTTCACATACAACACAATTTTTTTGTTCTCCAGTCTATGGTCAGTTCTACGTTTGTAAACACTAAGTGGCATTGTGGGACATCACATTTTATGACATACCCACCTGCTTTGATATTATCACAAATAATTACAAGACAGTCAATATAGTTTAATCGGGGAAATTATAGCCAATGTCAATCCATAATTTAAACTGTCTAGTCCCTGACTGGGTCCCCCTCAAACTAACAGAGCTTGTTGTGAGAAGCTAACTTTATGCATGAAAAACAAGTGTTGGCTCTTCCTAATCCTCAAGGTCTTTCGTTTCTGAACCTTATGCCAGTTTTCTAACATTACTTGAATTACAGCTTACAGTCAAATTTGGAAATTCTTCGCAAAATATGTAGCGAGTGTCAGACTTGTAAGGCCTTGAGCAATAGCGGGGGCTCAATATGACAACAATTGTGAGGTGTTTTCCTTTTTTAAAATTGTAAACATGCAGCAAGCTGCAACTATTTTGTGGAACACAGTCAAGGACCCTGTCAGTGTTACTAGTGGAGCTCCATAGGGCAGTGAAAAAGGCTAGGAAAACAAATTGCATGCATTGCTGGAGAACTTAAATTAAAAAATACAGTACATTACAACTCTAAGGCAATTAAACAATAGCAACATCGGCACAAAAATGTAAAAGTACATCTTTTTTCAAGTTTCATTATTATTGCATTTACATGATCCAAGGGCTAATAAATCTAATACGGGGTGATACACTTACACTTTAACACTAGTACTCATAAGGACAGGAGAATGACATTAAAAGCAGACAGCGTTCTTTTTGGATTCGTGACCAAGGATGTAATACAGGATGGTTGTATACTGAGCCTTTTAGTTGCCATATTAAAGTTGAAAAGAAGAACTCATCTAACATAAAAATGTCAATCTACATTGAAATCTCTTCAAATCAGTTGGTCTCACCAAAAGCCTATCTCATCCATATATGGGAACCAAAATGGTGACGGGTCAGTATGTTGGACCACCGATGGAGCTGTAGTGCAGACCTTGGACCTACTCATCAGGCTTCCGCTTGGGCTTCTTTGGGTTGCGGGAGCGGCTCTTGGCTTTGCACAGTGGGCAGATGGGGGCATTACGATGAATCTGCTGGTGGCATGACAGGCAGGCCTGGGGGAGAGCAGGCAATTAATATTCGGGTAACAATACTCGATGGGCCACTGTTCAATGTGTGTGTGTGTGTGTGAGAGAGAGAATGTAAAAGACACAACATACCTTCATGGGTGGGGGTTGCTGTCTGAAGGTAGCTGTCTGCCGGGCGTCTTGTTTCCGGGAGACCTGTAGCTGCTGGGCTGCAGCTGCAGCTGCGGCGAGCGACTCTGGGATGGCCGGCTCGTGGGGTTCCTTCTGCCACTCTGCCTTCTGCTTCTCAAAGTAACTATTGAAACCAGGGACAGAGAGACCAGGTTGGCTCGCCTTCTTAAAGTAACTGAACAAGAAGAATGTGTACTAAGACTTGAAAGCAAACAAATAAAAACTTCAAAGGAGGGACATATTCAACATCAGTGTGGTTACTGTGCCTTTGATGTAATGCTAAACAAACACAATTTGTGTGTGTGGGTGAACTGACTCCAGAGAGAGTTTTTCCTCCTCCTCGTTAAGGTTGGGCAGCCTGTGAAGACCCAGTGTCATCCTTAGCGCGTCCACATGCTCCTTCAGAGGTTTGTACTCGTCATGCAAGCGGCGCGTCGTTTCCAGCAGCTTGTTCAGGTCGTTCTCGGACTGTTTAATGGTGCTCTCCATCTATAGGAGACAGAAAAGAATATTACGAGTGGACACTGCAGCCTGGTACTCCTAATATAATTTTACCCTTATCTCTGCAGCGATAAAGGGAAGAATGACGTGGTACATGAATCGTCTCCTAAATCACTCATTCCAAGGCTAAATCCAAAAATAGCTATCGGCAACTTTTGATTCGTAGCTCTGATACCCACCACGTTGATATCTGCATGGATCAACCGCAGCTCCTCCACATGAGCCATTTTCTCCTGCAGAAGTAGATCCATCTCCTGTTTGTACTCCTTAAGATGTTTCTCCTCTGACTCCAGAGCCTCAAACTCAGTCTTTAGACGAGTCTTGATCTTCTGCATCTGAACAGTCTTGTTTCTAAAGTGACAAAGGTTGTCAGGGCAATTCACTCATTCCTGATGAAATTATATTAAGAGTTACTTGTCTACCAGAACTCCTAATTTACTCCTAATAGTGTCATTATATCTATTTAAACAGTAAAACGCAATATCAGATATTTCAATGTTTTCCAATTGCATATAGAAAAACTGACAACAGAAAATAAATATGGGTAACTACTAGTAATGGTGTTAATGATGCCTCAAAAAATATCATGGTTGACAGATATTATTACAGTATTCGTTATTATTTTTGTAAGCTATACCAATTTAGCCGGTCACAAGCCAGTTTACTCTAACTCTTTGAAGTGACAGGCAAGAAAGCTTCAGACAATTCGCATCTGTACACATTTGGATAGTTTCTTCAAACATTTACAGCCAGGCTGTTGACTTATTTCAAGACAATGACTACAGGGATTGCTCGCTACATAACCTTGGGCAATCTCTTCACCGCAAGAGCAGACAGGCGATTGCCACTTAACGTTAGATAGCTAGCTAGCTAGCTAGCTATCAAGCTCAATAACAAAGCCAAGAAGCCATTCTTACTACTTGGCTAACGACGGGGTTGGCTAACGTTAGCTAGCTATAACCAGCATCTTCCTGTTCGCTTCCAGACATTAGATCTAGTGTGTGTGTTGGGCGGGGGGGTTATGCGAATGTTCCTTACCGTATCTCCAATATATTTTCTAATTTGCACATTATTTCTTGTTCGTCGGCCATGGTTTTGCTAACAGATATACCCCTAATTTGGTTGGCTTATGTTCAACGAAAGGCCTGGGTGGTCGTCTCGCTAATCAAAACACAATAGTTCAAGTAAGCCTGCTGGTCTCAGACAAGAACGCACGCGCACGCAAAACAGTGGCTACGTGTACTGTATTCTACTCACTCCGGGGGGGGGGGGGGGGGGGGGGGGGGGGGGGGGGGGGGGGGGGGGGGGGGGGGGGGGGGGGGGGGGGGGGGG
>JAVQIZ010055664.1:0-26700 GCA_036023535.2 Galaxias brevipinnis
TGGCGGTGAAACTCTCCACGTCCCCAGAGGACCTGGTGCGTCCATACTCTCCCACTCACTCTCCAAAGTGTGTCGCCGAGGAAAGCACCAGAGAAAGAGTTCTCTCTCAGAGTACCTCAGGGTCTCCGGCGTTCCAGGGTGGCATACGAAACGAAGCTCCATCTAGGCTTGGAACCCGGCCAACTTCTTTTTTTTTCTCACAGAACTTATATATACACCGCACCTCGGCAAGCTACGTAGCAACCAAACAGAGAGGCAACCTAAAAGATTCCAGAAGTAGGTTTTCCTAACCCAAGGGAGTTGGTTTGGTTTCTACCAGGGTAGCTCATTGGGTTGTTCCCATAACTAAGCTCTAAGAATCACTAAGAGTCACTACCACTTAGTCTAATAACATGAGTCCTCTCACCGAAGACGAAGACGACAGCGGTACAACGTCTCGTCTTTTCCTTCGTTTGGAGCCGCAGAGACCACCCCTCACCCCCCATCGGTCTCCTCCCTCGGCCCGCGTCTCTCTTCGGGGAGACTCCCGTATGGCTTTCGGCAGGCCAGGGGGAAACGTAACACTCCCATCCTATATCGTCATCATCCCTACTTATTATTTTTCCTCGATCCGCTTGGAAGGACACCTGGAGCAGAAAGCTACACCCCCCCCCCCCCCCGCCCCTCTCTCCACTTTTTATTTATCCTGGCCCTGAAGGGGCACACCGCCATCGACAGGCTTTGAAGTGGCCCCTGGTTTCTGGACCCCGCTAATCAATTTATCCGACTCGACGTTTTCATTTGACGAGCAAACAATGGAGGGGGGTGGGTGGGTGGGGGGGTGGGGGTCGGTTGAGAGGTGATAGCGTTCCGTTTGAAGGTGACATATGAGAATTGCGAGAGGAGGGAAGTTTAATTAAAAAGTGTCTAGGGGGGTTGTTGATGTCTTCAGTCGACGGCTGTTGTTTTGTGTTCTCGCGGCCTGGTCTAGTGTGACCGCCAGTAATAAACACCCCCCCCCCCCCAACACACACACACCACACACACTTTCTCTCTCTCCTGGCTGTTGACGCCCGACGCCGTTTAATTGAATTCGCTACAATCGTTGTAATGATAGGAACGAAACATTTGTTTGCGTGTGTGTAAATTGTTCAAAACAATCTCAAAGTGCTAGCGGAGTGCGTAGACACAAATCCAATATGGAAAGAGGGCGGAAGTAGACAGAAGGGAAAAGACGACACAGTTTGTCCGCTTGTTTGTTTCTGAACCACACCGACTCAAAGAGTTGCCTGAAGCCTCTATGCTTACATGGGTGTTTTCTCAGCCCTCGGTTCCATGAACACGATCACGTGCCTGCTCTTATGCTGCGTAACATATGAGACTGGCACACCCACGCACTCAACTTACATTATATAGGTCAGAGAACCTGTTTCCATGGCGATCGGAATGGGCCTGCCGATCGTACTACTTCTCCTTTGGCTCGGGGGTATATTACAGCCAGGCGTAGGTTTACCATAGGCGCTCTCCTTTCTCTTCCAAATCGACAGGATTGAAATGGAGAGGATCCTTGAGTCAAGCCGGGTTAAAAGGAAATCATATTAGCCCACCCTCACAGTGGCGCTCCGTAATCCAATAATGCATGGCCAATTTAGGAAATGGGCCTATGGACTAGAGTGTCTGTGTGTGTGTGTGTGTGTGTGTGTGGGCGTTTAAATATGCCGCCTCATCTTTGTGGTCTGCAGGTGTTCCACAGTGTGTGTGTGTGTGTGTTACCGTAATTCTGAGATGTGTCCCCCCTGTGTGTCATAGTCAGCAGTTCTCCCCATATTGCTGCTGTCTGTATTGTTCTCCGGCGGCGCCACGCGTGCTCCGCCCAGCAGGTAGGCTGCTCACCATCTTTCAACGCCCCCCCCTCCTCCTTTCATCATTATGATCATCATCAACCTCTCCCCAGCTCTCTCCCACACTACCTCTCACTCTCCTCTCATCTCTTCCCTGGTTTCTTTCTCTCTTTCCCTCACTCCACCTCTTTTCCCGTCTCTTCTCGTCCTCCGTTTTTCCAGTCGTCCATCTCTCTATTTTACTGCTCTCTAATGTTCTTAATTGTTTCCCTCTCTCGCTCTGCTCCCACTCTCTTCCCCCCTTTTCCTTGCTCATCTGTCTCTATTTATTAAACAGAACAGAACTCTCTCTCTCGGTCTTCCCCTATCCCTTTGTCTCTCTCTCTCTCTCTTTCTTTTTCTTCATCATGATCTCTCTCTCTCCTGCAGCCACAGTCCTCAGTCTTCTCCCTCTCTCCCCCCTCTCTCTCTCTCTCTCTCTCCCCCTCTCTCTGCCAGCCATAGATCTCTGCCACACTGATCTCCACTTCCTGCCGAGCCATTTCTCCTCCTCTCCTCCGTCTCTCTTTCCCTTTCCCTTCCTCTCTGCCTTTCTTTGACTAGGACTGCCGTACTTTCCTCCTCCTCTCTTTTTCTTACTTCTCTTTTTGCCTTCATTCTCTCTCTCTCTCTCTCTCTCTCTCGCGTTCTCTCTCCGTCTCTTGTTCTCTATCTTGCTGTGACTTTGTATTTATCTGTCTCTCTATATATCAGCCGTTGTTGGAGCAGCTCCGGTGCTTCATCAGCAGCAGGGAGACGTGTGTGTGTGTGTGGGGGGGGGGCTGGTCATCACACACCTGATAAAGCTGGGTCCTCACCGGGGGAGTGACCAGCCTGGCCGATCCATTACCACCGCACTCCTGCTCCTCACAGCTCTGTGTGTGTGTGTGTGTGTGTGTGTGTGTGTGTGTGTGTGTGCGTGTGTGTGTGTGTGTGTGTGTGTGTGTGTGTGTGCGTGCGTGCGTGCGTGTGTGTGTGTGTGTGTGCGTGCGCGCGCGTCCATTCCGAGTCAGCTACAGGACTCCGGCTCAACCGACCTATTTCTCTACGGACTCTTCTCTGTCCAGCTGTAAGCTGTCAGCCTTTGGACTACAACCCTCAGGACTTTTCAATCCGCATTTTGGACTACAACCCCCAGGCTATTTGCCTCCCTTGGCCATCAGTCCATTAAAATCCTACCACAGTGTTATCAGCTCTGGGCAGCTGGGAGAAGATGTAACGAGGCTATCTGTGACTCAACTGCACTGGGAGAGGCACACGCAAACACATACACACACACACACACACACACACACACACACACACACTAACACTTTGCTGAGTTTATTTAATATCAGGAGGTCTGGGTAGATCATCAGAGGACATTAAGTATGTCAAACAAACCACATGTAAGACGAAAAGAATGAGGGGATGAAATAAAACAAAGACGAAAAAAGATAGAGGGAGATTTGAGAAAAGATGAATAGATGGAAACGAAAGACAACGAGAGAGAGAGAGAGCAAGCGATAGAGAAAGAGACCAAAAACAGGAGTGGGAATGAGATAGGGAGACCCAAGGGAAGAGAGAGAGAGACGCAATGGAAGAGAGAGAGAGAGAGCAGGGAACGACTGGTAGAGAGAGAGAGAGAGAGGGAGCGCACTCTGAATACAGAGGGAGCTCTGAAGCCTCTCCCAGCTAGCAGTTCACATTTATGTGGTTGGCCCGAGCACATCGTAATGGGAGTGTGTGGGATGCATTTTTATGAGAGGCTTTAAAAAGGTATAAGTGCCTTACCGTGTGTGTGAGAGTGTGTGTGTGTTAGAGTGTGTGAGCGTACAGGTACGTATACCAAACAGAAAAGTTGTGTGTGTGTGTGTGTGTGTGTGTGTGTGTGTGTGCTCGGCCACGGCGAGTGCCAGCACAGTAGATGTTCTGGCGGCCGTGGCCTGCCTGCTAATTGCTTGCAGGTTTGCATCGAGGCAAAGAGCAATGCTGGTCGGCAGGTTTTAATTCTGCTCCCAACTGAGCGCACACACACGCACACACACACACGCACACGCACACACACACACACACACACACACACACACACACACACACACACACACACACACACACACACACACACACACACACTGATGGTCCCCCTTCTCATCTCCTCTCCCGTGCCAGCTGTGTGTCTGTGTTCAGGAGTCAATATGGATGCGCGGATATGCGAGCCAGCGTCTTTTCCCAGATCCGTGTGTTGACTTGTGTGTGTGTGTGTGTGTGTGTGTGTGTGTGTGTGTGGATCTCGGCGTGCTGTAAATAAGCAGTTTGTGTAAGTTCCCCGCGACGTCTGACACCTGTTCGTATGAGTGTGACTGCACGAGTCGGTGAGAGACATGATGAACGACGTGTTTACCTCGGTGTGTGTGTGTGTGTGTGTATGTGTGTGTTTACATGTGTGAACCAATAGAGAGTGAGCGTGCATTTATGAGTTAGTGCCTTAGTGCGTGTGTGTGGACCTTACGTCCACGTTTCTGCCAGGGTGTGTGCGAGTGCTTGTGCATGTCTTTGTGTGTTTCAGTGTTCCAGCCTTTTATTTGTGTGTGCGAGTCTATTTCGTTGTAGCCAGCCCATCTGGGAACTATTATAGAACAGTAAAAACAGCCACGCGCTTCTCATTTTCATAACTCTCCTTTTAATGGGGAAACATTGATTATTTCCATTTTGCAGTGGCAGGTAATTGAATGAGACTGCGCTAAATTGGGGGGGGAAGCGTCGTAATGGATGATGGATGTTGTAGTTCATTGGAGGTGACAGGAAGAGGAAGGGCAGCCATATCCTCAACCTACAGTGATTAGGGTTGATTTAAACCTTCCGCCCCATAGGTTAACTAGGCGGTTGTGATGATTTAAACAACAAAACTAAGGGTTATGATAGGTTACCTGACAAAAACTGTTGGATTCAATCTAGTCTGATTGGTGACCTTGTTGTGTTGTCAGTCCTTGACTGCAACTCTGAGATGCTGTTTTGTTCGGTTGAGCAACCAAATCCTATTTGCTTACACGATTTGAATTATTCTACGTGAGGGAATTTTCCTTTGGATGTGTTTTTTGCTTTAAGCCCCATTGGTTTCAAATGGACTCGTGAATCAAAGGCAAACTGATTCTTTTCTGGGGAGAAAAAGATGTTTGCCTCTTCTAACAGCAAACACATTCTCTTTAGATTGTGCTCTCTCTCTCTCTTTGTTACTCTCAGTTTAATGCAATGGAATTTAATTCGTGTGACTGTAAAAAATAACAATATTGCAAAATTGTCAATTTACAGAATGAAAAGAAAATGAAGACAGAACAATATGGAATCCTAATCAATGACTACACTTAGGTGGTAATTTCTTCCAGTCACAAACATCAGAAGTAAACAATGAAGACCATCTCAAATCCCCTGGGTAATATGTGTCTAATATGTTGCTGGCTACATTGATCAACAACTCATTGTCTCTTGCTCTCCCTCTCTGTGTTTTAACTCTCTTAAACAGTGTTTCAGTCTTCGTCTCTTTGTTGTTATATATATATGGATTTTCGGAAATGAATTTCAAATACACTGACAACATGCCCAACAGGCCCACAACATGCCCAGGATCAAAACGTGGTTTCAATGCAACACACATTCGGAAGGGGCATTTGTTAAGTACATTGTGGTCGGAAAAGTGCTTTCGCCTAAAGGCTGTCTCCCTCGCAGCCCCGCTTTGTCCAAAGAAGCTGCTGAGTGATCGCTAAGAATTCTCATTTAGGTCAGGCGGACTATTTACAACTGGCCTGAGCGTACCATTGTGACGCAGGGGGGGCAAGCCCCGCTGTGCAGCCCTGCTGGGGTGGCCCTCATTACTGCCACAGAACACAGAGAGTGAGAGATGGACGAGAGGGAGGAGGGAGGGAGGGAGGGAGGAGTACAGTGAAGGAAAAAGTGGAGAGAGGGAGAAAGAGGAAGAGGGAGCAGAAGAGGAGAATGACGTTGCAAAAAACAAGGGGGCTGTGAGAGAGAGGGAGAAAGTAAAAAAAGAAATGAAAGATGGGAGAAAGAGAGGGGGGTGGTAATGAGTGCTAAAGAAAGAAGAAGAGTGAAGGATAGCAAAAAAATTTGGGAGAGGCGGAATTAGGACTAGAAAACAGTTGGAGGTGGAGAGGAAGAGGAGGGCCGAGAGAGATTGATGGGAAAAGGAGGAGAGAGAATAATGTCAGGAACTTCAGAGAAGGTTAAAGTGGAGGGATGAGCCAACTCTCTCTCTCTTTCTTGAGAGAGCCAGAGAGAGAGAGAGAGAAAAAGACAGATGAAAGAAACCAAGACATGGGGAGAGAGGGTGAGAGAGCGAGAGAGAGAGTTATTTTTCAAACCCAGAGAGAAAAAGAATGTCAGTGCAAGTAAAAAAAAAAAAAGGAAGAATGAGAAAGCAGGAAAAGAGCGGTAGGAGGACGATGAAAGAGAGGGAGGAAGGGAGGGAGGCTGAGCTGGAGGGTAGGCAGTGAGGGCAATCTACCCCACCCACGAGGCCCCTCGCCTGGGGCCGGAGAGAGCAGCGAGTGACCCATCCTTGGTCCTGCAACGGAGCAGCTCCCTAGGGAGACAGCTAGCACTGCCACGCCCACACACTGAAGCACACAGTAAACACACACAACACAACGTGCACACAACACAACGTGCACACGACACAACGCATTCCACTCGTCACACACACAGTACACATACAGCTCACACAAGACACATCTAACTCGACACAGACAGCAATAATATACTTAACGTAAATAGCAGACAAAACCCGATGACGAAGAAATGTCTTGTGTTGTGTACCAGGTCTCATAGCAGAGTGGACACAATGCAGGGTGGAGATCAAAGTGCGAGACAAGCGGTTCTCTCCACACACTAAGTCAGAAAATAGCTCCCCAGGCACTTTTTTGAACACTAAATGTATGTTATTTAGACCGACAAAAATTCAAACCCACTGTTGCTCGTGTGTGTGTGTGTGTGTTTGAGAGAGAGAGGGAGGTGTGAGTTTTTTTGGAGCGTGGGCGGTATCCAAATTGCCTTTTCCCTCTCTCTCTCGCTCTCTCTCTCTCTCCATCAGTCTCTCTCTCTCACCAGGCTCCATTCACCCAGGTTAAATCAGTCAGTCTGCTGGAGCTGATGGATTTTTCTCGACGGTAGAAGTGAATCACGCAGACCTCACAAGAGCCTGTCAATAAAGGGTGTATTAGACAGACAGAGCAGAGGAGAGTGGGAGAAAAAAGGGGGGAGGAAGAAAGAGAAGACGGACAGAAATCCCCCCCTGGCGAAGGCGTACATCAGTCAAACATTGACCTGGCCTTTATCGGAAAGGTGGGAGAAGGAAAAAAACAAAGGAGGAGGAGGAGAAGGAATAGATTTGACTCAACCAATTTCTTCGGTTGGAGAACTGTGGGTGTGTGCGTGTACCAAGTGGACTGGCCTGCAGTCTATGGCTATGGTCCAAACCATTGCACTTGAGCTGCTTTTGCCTGCAGTGCGAACGCGGCGTTAGTTATACTGCATTCATTGTAGAGCCAAACACCTAGTTTAAAGCAGACAAATCCTAGGATCGTTCTCGTTCCGTGTAGAAAGAAAGTTTAGGCTGGGGCATTGCCGAAACAACTCCTACTCCACTTGGTCTGTTATAGCATTTCAGCACTAGAGCCACACTAGATTTAGCATGAGTGGAACATCTGAGCCTCCTTCCAAGTCAGTTTGAGCAGGGATTCTCAAGATGGCTGACCTGTTTCTAACAAGCCTGTTGTTAAGGGAAGCTCACCATAAACCACTTTTTGCTCCCGGATTTGGTAGCTGTTTGTCACTGAACCACATATTGATAGAATTGGTATATCCATTCTATTATTTCGAACTCTATGAGAAGCACTGCTCTCTCGGAACAAAAAAACAGATGCTGGTGCTGTTGTATGATAGCGTATGCAGCTATAAAGCTGTGTTTATTTAAATGTGCTTGTGTGTGTCTGCGATAACCAAATTATATATTTGAGGAAATTAGCCATAAGCGCGTCACTCGGAGGCTAATATATCAGACAAAACAGGCATCAAACAGGCAAAATATTTTTTGCAACTTTATTTAAATATGTTGAACCGAGAAAAAATTAAATCCTTATCAACAGTTAAGCATTGACAGTATCCTAACCTTAAACAAATGTCTGCAGGCAAATCGTGGCTCAGTAAAGTCTTTGAATGACAGATGAGCAAGCTCACATCACTGGAATTGATGCCTTGGGCTTCTCTGCTCACAGTATTAAACAAATTAAGATGGACTGTTATTATCTACAAACACAATAACTGTTCATGTATTAATATACCATAGAATCATGAGTTTTGGGTCTCATATTACAAGACATTCTTCATACATTTCCCTGACTTACAAGAATTTGTTGTAGGCACACCCTTAAGGTACATATCCCTCAGGCTACACATCTCATTTAAAGATCCAACTATCTGGGAGACGAGGTATCCGATGAAAAATACAAAGTAAATTACCTACAACCTTTTCACTTGACCCACTTGTAGATTATGTGAGGCAAATAGTTTGATAGAAATCCCGGTATTCTAAAGCAAACTTTCTTTGGAGTTCATTTCCCCTTGTAAATGGGAATGAATGGTGTCAATACTGGTGTAAAATATCACTCTAAATTACAATTCTTACATTACTGTCCATGCACCAATATGTTAACACACACACACACATGCACACTCACTGTGTTTTTTAATAAATGCAGAGTTGTCCTTCAGGGTGTTGTTATTATCGAAGTTGATCGCCAGCAATACTGTGATGAATCCTGGATTAATGTAAACTCATTAGATGTCAGTCAGGGATGATGCAAGACAGGGCAGGGCTTAGATTGTATCTCTTGTATCAGCTCGGCCACGGCAATGTAGAAGCAATGAAGCACAGCCATGCCATCTGAACGAGCTGAACAGGAAGCGGACGAGGTAATACGTCAACATGTTGCCGGGACACCAAAGATGGCTGACTCGTGGCTACATAGCCTTTAGGCTCTTGGCTAGGTTAAAAGGGACACTGTGAGCTGAATACATTCAGTTATTTTCTCTTACATAATATGTGTGCTGTACATAGACACATACTGGGTGTACTGTGCCTATCTACAGGCACGCGAGAGAGCAAGCAGTGCCTACAGTGCAGCTTCCACTGGAACAGGTCAAGTGCCTTGGTCTAATGCTGTAAGAGGTGCCGTGGCGGGTGCCTTCCTCTCACTGATCCACACACACACACACACAGCTGCTTTTCTCGCTGTCTCTCACTGAATGTGTGTCCGGTGGGACGGCTCACCAATTTGGCTGCGTGCCCCTATCTCTCTCTCCGTGTCTTCCCAGGGCTGCTGGGCCGTGTAGTTCACTGAGTGACAAGGCACAGAGGAGGTGCCGATAGTAGGAGAAGGCCTGTTACCGAGTACAAACCAAAGCAATGACCTTAATGTGTGTGTGTGTGTGTGTGTGTGTGCTTTGCTTTGGTCTGGAGGTTGTCGGTTTAATCTTGTCTTACCACAGGGTATTTTGTTTAGTTTTTGTGTTTCCGGTCATTGGCAGTGTTTTGTGTTTGTTTTGGATTTCACCTTTAGAGCTGGTAAAACCTATTGCTGGAGCCATACAACCAAGAATCGTATAATCCCCCCAAAATCCCTTTTTGTTTGCCATTGTTAATCTCCCCTGGAACAGAGAGACAGGGTGAGGAGGAGGAGGGGTAGTCCCTGGCTCTGTGACCTTTTAAATCCATTCAAAACACATTCGGTTGTTTAAAAAATGAATGAAGTTCGATTTGAAAAACTTATTTCACTTGTTTCCTGTGAGGCATTTTTGTATTTGAGGAGACATACTGCAGCCTGTTTAATGTTACAGTTTGTGTCATCGTGTGAGACAGAGGCAAGAGAATATCCCAAAGACAAATACTAAGACGAACTACACCTGACAGGACAGGGGATAACACCATAATGCTATTTGGACATTCCAAAAACTCAATAACCCAGAACACCAGGTTCTGTCACGAACTGGCACAGCAGGGACAAACCCAAACGCAGGTCTCTTTGCACAAAGTCATTTCATTCTCCAGACAGGAACAAAATGGACCACTCAAAAGCATGTGCAGCTCAACAGTGAAAGGACAAGGGACTTTAATACAAACCCAAAACACAACAGGACCAATCATACACAGAATGAACCCAGGTGGACACGATGACACTAACGAGGGCAGGTGGAACCAATCATCTATCCATGAAGGGACACCGCCGGACAGTTCACTATTCAATCTTTTTATATATGTATATATTGTGAAATACATGACATATGCACACAATATATGCAGTATGTAGGGATTGGAGTCTGACACTGGGTTCCCACTCACCCCATTTGACCCTGCAAACCAAGTGGCCAAAAAAAAAAGAGTGGTACTTTCTCCACTGCTTAGTTTTACCTCACAGTACGCATATCTCGACTCCACTCCACACACACAATATATGTATTGTATATATATGCACTGTGTGTGTGTGTGTGTGTGTATATATATATAAAATCCCGTCCAGGCCTTGATCAAAATGGTGTCTGCGGAAGCCGGAAAAAGGATGGGAGGAGGACTGTAAGGAAGCGCTGGTCTCTGCTCAGCATAAGGAAGGGTGAGAGGCCAGGTTTCTCAGTGCAGTCGACAGATCTGTGAAGGAGTAGTAGCGGTGAGTTTGTGACAGCCACGAGGAGGAGGAAGAGGAGGGGCTGGGGGGAGCTTTGCCAGCTGCTCAGGCTTGTGTCTGTGGGTAAACCACTGGCCATCAACGGCTGGCCTTGGACAGGTAGGTCTCTATGTAAAAAAAAACCACAAAATGAAGGGAGGAAAGAGAGGGAGGGCGGAGAGAAGGAAACGATAGGGAGGAAGCCGTATGAAAGAGTTGTTTATGGGCTCTATGGGCAATGTACTGCAGCCTAAGACTACTGACTATAGAAAAACTCAAACGGTGAATTTATCAAGCTAAGATTTGAATGTGTATATGCTTAATATGGAGACAATTTATGGTGCCATTTTTAACGTGATCCCAATTCAAGATCGTTTAAGCACTCGTTCATTAGAAACCAACGAAAGGAAAAAAAGTGGATTGTAAAATATAGTAATCATCAATATTAGGATGGTGTCCTTCCAGTATGTCGAGTCCAGACTTGGCGTGGGCTAGCTGTCCTCTCTACCCTTGTCTACCAGCCAGCAGTTGTGGATTCAGAGTGTGTGTCTGACTGAGCTCTCATTACAGACACCCAGAGGAGACCTCTGGTGAGACACCGATGAAAAGCGGAGAGGGAGGTGAATGTGAGATGAGAAGAGGGAGCAGGAAAGAAAGTCAGTTGTGAGAAATTGTGATTTAATGATCGGTCACAATTTCGGATATGAAAAAAAAACAAAACTTTTTAGCCTTTTTTTAAAAATCTTTTTTACATTTTGGTAGGCCTACTTTTTTTTTAATGAAAAATCGCTTCTTAGTTTTCACGTTTGTCCACCCAAATTTAAACTTTTCTCCTTTGCTTTAACTTTTAACTCTTGTTCTAATTCTGTTAAGGGAATTTTTGAGGCAAAACAAGGCTAACCAATCTTGTGTCTACACATGTTTTCGTTAATGTGGCCAAGTTAGACATTAAGAGAGTGGATATTCCTTGTGCCCCATTAAACTTCTTTTCATTTTGAAAATAAGTTATAAATAAAAGTAAAACACCTGCTTCCCTGTTATAATCAGCTTCAATTGGATCGTTTAAATTGACACACCTGTTTTGAATGCCCTCCTCTTATCGTTTGAATTGGACAGGATGTTCCCAATCATCCAATCAGATCCCCAGGGACATTAACAGTCATCGTCAATAAATACCCAACATCCCAATCAAAGAAAAAATATCAAAGGAGAGGAGAGTTGGGTCCCTGAGAGAAGGTGGTGTTTCACTGTGTCTATTCGTTTTACCCTGACACGCTGAGGAGTTCTCTGCAGTCGATGATTTTCATTTCATCCCCCGTCTCCCTCGCTAATGCCTCTGATTATAGTGTGTGGCAATTTGATTAGCGCCTTCCACCATGCTAATTTCAATGAACTCTCTCTCTCTCTGTCGGTCGGTGTGTGTGTGTGTCTGTGTGTAATCAATGTCACACAGTTTAACATGGAGAGGAGCAGATTACGGACACCACAACTGGCCACACACACACACACACACACACACACAGAAATAGATGCAATCGAGTCCAAGTCTAGATGACTTCTAATTTGAATTCAGGTGTGTGTTCTCGGGGAAATTACTTTGCTCAAATAAAGAGAGCCACTATAGCCATTCATTATTTTCTTTGAATAAATATTTCTTATATTGTTTTGATTCGTTTTTTAAGATAAATAAACATTCACAAAGCAAAAGCAAGTGACAAAAACAACAACTGTTAATGTAATGTTACTTCAGATATGTAATGTTACTTCAGATATCTGATTGAAACTACAGTTCCTAACAGGGCTCAGTAGGGCTTCTATTTCACAATTTTAGAATATGTTGCAACATAAAAACAATATCGCTATACTTACGTTTATAATATACTATACATTTTAAGAGAAACATTTATATTTTATTCAGTTTGTTTTGTTATGAGCTATTGCCATATTTAGGCCTGCAGTGGAAAAGTGGCTGTTAACATTAGTAGGAGCTGTCTCTGTGTTTGACCCTCTCAAAATGAAGCAGGGGCCATCTTTGTCGTTTTTATCAAGAGGACCTTTGTTCAGGACCAGAGTCAGTGCTTCCCGTTCATCGATGCACTCCAGTGTGCAAACAAAAAAGTCATTGCATCGAGCCGATTCGTACCTGGAGTGTCTTTCTCCGCTAAACGGCGAGTCATCCAAGTTCAATAAACTCTGCCTACTCCTTTGCGTTACGAAGAGAAAGCCAAGCCATACTCTTTGTTGATTTTAGTTTTCTGGGGCTACCTGAAAGTGTCGGTGCCTGGTGTTCAGCTCCCTCCCGAAATAACAAGTAGGTGAAGATCTAAGAAGCAGAAATGGTCTATTTCATTTCCTATCTCAACCACGTGCACTACACCCCCCCCCTCCCCCTCCATCCGCCTCCACGAGTTGCCGGCCTAAATGAAAAAGATGACACATGTTAAAGCGCTCCCTGGGAGAAGAAAGTGGCCCGGCGTCGGGGAGGTCCGACACAAAGAGCGACCGTGTCCGTATCTCAGGTCCCCAGACCAGACGGAACAACCTGGGCCCGTCGGCGCAAACTTTAAACCATGGTCGGGTACAGCAAGGCGAGAGGCGGGCCCTTCGTGTCTGCAAATATCCTCTCAGATATCCTTTTCAATTACCCCCCCCCCGTCTGATCGTAAACTCCCAAATGTCTGAAATAAGATAAGGTCGTCATTTACAGGTTCAACCTCGTCATGTGGATCAGGAACAGGAAGCCCCTGATTTCTCAATGTAATGCTGCAGAGCGGATTCATGACCGCGCTGACCGTGTGTTGTTCTGTTCCACTGTCAGTTGGCAGAGGAGGGAATCCTCAGTGTGTGGCTACCAACTAAAAAGCCCTAAGGACCTGTAGCTTTTTACTGGATATATCAACACAGCTTCCACTTCATTATATCAGTATCAGTCTGTATAGGTAAACTGACATAAAACGTTGTTCTTCGTACCGGATGACCAAGTAATACACAATGACAACATGTGCTCCAGACCTGTCCTTTGAATTATTTACAAGCCCAACAGTAGGTGTGCTTAAAGCCCATACACATCTGAAAAGCCTTTGTATTCTCAAGTGCACAGTCAAGTTCCTTTTTTCTTTCTCATACATAGGCACACCATCAAAAATAACCCTCATGGTCCTTCATTATAATTTGTGCCTACTTTATATGAAAAGTTAATGTTTGCTAGCAATATAGCGGTTTTGTTTGCCTAAGGGAGACAGCGTAGATGGGTGGGGAGGCTTTTGTAGTGGCTTGTTGACGGTTTGCTGCTGAGCCTTTTCCTTGTGCATTCACGTTACCATAACAACAGACAGTCAGAAGCGATCGGGTTCTCTCACTGGAGAACTTGAACCAGATAAATTGTTTTGTAATAGCAGCCAGGCAATGAGAGCAGCTACTGCTAAGGCAATGTAATTGGATGCGTATTCATTCTTATGTGAAGTGCAGTTCTATTTTAAGTGTCTCCGTTTTAGTGGAGTGGTCGAGGGAGTGTAGCCTATTGGTCAACGACTAAAATCCAGTGTAATTTTTTTTTATAGGCCTATGGAAATTGGAAAATCAAGGTTTCTTTCAGGAACCCCGCCCAAAAGTCCACCAGCAGGCTCTGTTGTTGAGACGTGATAGAATTTGACGTTTTTTAGTTGCAGGTAAAAATATGCTTTTCCTATTCTGAGCATTACTGATTAATCACCTCTGTCCGTGGTGGTTTTTGGTGGGTTTTCAAATGCCTCTGTACATCTCGGTTTTCGAAAAAGGAAACTTAGCGCGAGTGTGGAATTGCAAGCGATTGGATGTACAATCCAATTAGGGACTGCTGCAGTGAAGCAATTACCATCTGCGAGGAAAGAGCACGAGCGAGTCTTTTCAGAAAGCCCTGCAGGCATCACGTCATCCTGGCCCGCAGTCCCCATCTACACTCCCTATCAGTAGATCCATCCAAAACAATAACAATCATACCCAACAACAAACATGTTGTTATATGCCGTGGCAACACCAGAGGAACACACACACACACACACACACACACACACACACACACACACACACACACTGTTAGCGTAGTTTGTCTTTGGTTGTTTTTCAGATCCTTCCAGTTTGAAAACACACGAGGGGAACCCAAACAAACAGCTGGCACATGAAAGTTAGGGAGTGGATCTTTGATTACACAGAAGGCTCCTCAGTCACCGACCGCAGTGCTGTTAGGGATTCGACCACAGTAGAAAGTTAGGCTTCTCTCTCTCGCTCGCGCTCTCTCTCTCTCTCTCTCTCTCTCTAGGGGCCTCTAATGGGCAGTTCCGCCAGCAGAGCTTCAGCTAATGCTCAGGCTTAAGATGTGGCACTTCACAACGCCTCAACATAACTAATGGCCGATTTAGCCATCGGGAGTCAGGGAAGGCCTAGCTGAGTGACTGAACAGAGTGCCTCTGCCAAAGACACACTGACCCACAGTGGTGCCAAGACGGCCATTTTATCAAAAGCAGACTTGAGTAGAGTACTGTGCTACCTCTGAGAACATACTGGTGACAACTATGGTTTCTGGCTTTGCAGACCATTTGATGATGACGTATGATATGCTGTTTTAGATGTCCAGGTGAAGCATACATGTGAAAGCAAGGAGGCAGCTACTTGAAAAAACATAAATTCTTTAAAAAACTAATTTCTGGACTCAGTCTAATATCTGACTTTGAAAGCTAAGACTAATTTGTAATTTAGCTTGTTTAAATCTGCATTCTCACCGCACATGGCATCTAAAAGAGGCATATCATTGACCTTTAAAACACTAAACGCAAAACTGTACCACTGGAAAACTTTATCCACACAAGCGGGCACCTTGTCAGCTCACACACCCGACACGGGTATCTCCACGGAGCCTCGGCCTGTGTCTCTGAACCTGGTCGACTGTGCAGTCGGGTCCACGCAGACTCTCTATCGATGGCAGACAGGTTCTGAGGCGGATGGGAGCGCCGCGTGCCAGGAGAGGCAACGTAAAGATGGGGTTCTTGTGTGCGTGTGTGGCCACTCCCCTGCAGCTCTGGGGTTCCAGCGGTCTGTCGTGTTGACGGGGCAGAATACCAGTGAGCCGTGACACTCCAACCCGTACGAACGTACGTTCTGCCACGGCTTAAAGCTGTCTCGTGCATCGCCATTTCCATAAAAAAATGCTCCCGGAAAAAATGGCTTAGTTACTGCTGCCATGAGTGACCAAAGAAAATCTCCTTCAAAATGTATTAACGATAAGGCTATAGTGATGAGTCACTGTTCCCAACTTATACATCCCTTATAATGTAGGCTAGAATAGCGTCACTCTAAACGCATATCTATTCTCACTGAAACTGCATGAAGCAGCTTCTCGTTTTAACATCACCGCTAACACATCCACACAGAGAACAGCATAACATTACAGCACGTAACCTTGCAGGAAGGGACGAGCTAATCCATTCATTCTAGGCCGCTAATCCAAGCGGAACTGCAGTGTTCTGAAAATAACAGAAACCTTTTTTGTGTTTTTTGCCGTTTGGCTTGGCACAGCAGAGCAGAGAGGGGGGAAACGGGACTTGGAAAGCAGGTGAGAGAACACCTGGGCGTACAACGCAACATTCTGCTTGAAGCCAAAGACAAAGAGACAGCCAGTATAAACTCTGGCTTCCACACTGGAGAGACTTCACCACCAGCCTGGCCATCACTCACACACAAACACACCGATGTTTACTTACCCACACACAGAATCACTCATGTCGACTCATGTACACACATACCAGCCCAGCTACACACAGGCTTGCCTGCACACATACAAACACAATTCCCCTGTATCTCACACACACACACACACACACACACACCCGGTGCTGTGTCCGTGATGGAGATGAGCTACGTTCCTCTTTCAGCACCTCCCTCAGGTTCCCCTTCCCTGCTACGTAACTACTTTACTCTTTACCCTCCTCGTTCTTCCTATCCATTCTTCCCTCTCTCTCTCCACCTCCCCCTCTCTCTCCTCCCGCTCTCCTCCTCATTCATCTGCTCAATGCACCTCAGGGATGAACGCAGCCCCTGGTTTTCCTTTAGGAGACAGACGGGGCTGTTATGAGAGCTCTGTGTATCTCTCCATCGCCCGCCGGATCCCCTGTTCATTTCCCTCGTACATCTGCCAGACAGTACAGCCTGTCACACACAGCACACACACACACACGCCCGGAAACCATCATCATTCATTTTCATATCACCGGCGCGGACGTCAATCCTGCGTCGTCCGGAACAGGCAGACGGTTGTCGTGGCGTCGGCGCTCGGAGCTCTGCTGAACGTGGAGACGTCGACAACCACAGAGGAAGAAGGCGAGGGGCGGGTGGTAACGGTCTGGACAATAGGACAGGGTTAGTCACTCTGGAGTGAGCTGCCAGTCTGGACCATAGGACGGGATTAGTTGTGGCCAAATTTGGGCATCCTAGCGGATGTTCCAGCCTGGGATGTGGTTCAGGGGTGAGAGGATGGTCAGAGCGAGGGCCAGGTCACCAAAGAGATAGTATGTGCCTTTTGGAGACACTGAAGGCTAGAAGTTTGGGTTAAGTCATAACATTAAGTCATGTCTTAGTTTCCTGCGTATGTGTCTTTAGATAAGCTGATTACAAACATGTGATCCATCTTGTAGACCTATATACTCGTTAGAACCTTGTCAACTAATCAGAACTTACTATGTCGTTAGACTGATCTGTAGTATTTTCTCTGTGTACAGACTCTGACTCAGACTCTGTAGTCATCAATAAAATTGTACATGATCTCTTCATGGTTTCTCCTTCTCATTAATTGGTTATTTTCTGTCATAGATTGAAATTATCCATTACACTCTTCAGTGAGCTGCCAGTCTGGACAATAGAACGGGGTTAGTCACTCTGAAGTGAGCGCTGTCCCTTCTTGTAATTCTATTTCTGCTCTACATGCTTTTGTTCTGGTACATGACATCGGGCTTGTTTCGCGTGGTAGCTTTCTATGAATCCAGAGTTTCAGAAAAGATTCAAATGTTAGAAATATCAATCTAAAAAAAAAATGGGTAAAGATAGCGGTGATGATTCTTTTTAAATTGGATATTTAACCCAGTAGTTCAGGATAATATCCATGGAAAGATCAATGGGGTCGCTGTGCTGAAGAAATGAGACTGTCTGCCTCCAGGCTCCACCACTGCCCACCTCCTCATCTACCTTTTCTGCTCCCTCCTCCCCGTCCTCCATCTATCTGTCCTGCACCTCGTTCTCCTCCTCCCCCTCTTCGCTTCCTCTTCTCCCTCCTCCTTTCACCCCTCCATTTTCCCTTTCCCTTGGAACCATAGATCTAAAGAGTGCATCTTATTTGTATTTTTTATTTTCCCCCGTTCACTCATCTTCTTTTTCTGCTTTGACATTTTTTTTTCTGTTATAAACTTTTTGTTTGATCTTGACTATCATCTCTCGCCCTCTCTTTCTTGGTTTAGTGTCTATTTTTTTCTCGGGGTGGTTCATCATCCAGACTACTAATGTTGCAAATCTTACTGGAGCTGACTCAAGCACACTCAGAAGGCATAGCCTTTGTTTCTGGACGACCCCCACCATTTTTATTTCCGCCTAAAACCAAAACGAGCAACTCTTTTTAATTTCTTTCATATAACATTTTGTCGAAATATCCCAAAAGGTCGTGCTGAAATTGGGGTGAATAATATAATCGATCGAAATTACTTCAGGGCTTTGTTATTCATTTGGAAAAGGGTTTGTTTTTATTTAAAAATGCCACAACATGATCCTCCGGTGGTGCATGGGAATGAAGGCTTTTGTTTTTGGGGAGGTGAGGCAGAATTAGAAATCTGCCGGAAGCAACACAAATGAAATCGACCGAACGGTGGTACCATTAAGTGGAGAAGACGCAAGGTTCATCTCTCCCTCATTGACTCCTGAAGTTAAACTCTTATCGCACTCAAGAGTTAGTCCTCATCCCACATTCAACTGTATTTTGCATAAGGTGGAAATAAAAGTAAAATGAGTTCATTTGCCAGCAAAAAAATCTATAAACATGAAATGCTTATAAAAGTAAAAAAGAATGCAATTTGTCTAAATTATTCCTTCCCTGAGCAGTGGAAATGTAGCAGTTATGGTAATTACGTAGAATAAAACAGTAAAATATGGTAAAATGGGATGTGTGTATGCATATCATATATATATACAAGCACAAAATTTTGCTGAATTTTCGACTGGAATGACTAGAGCATTGGGAGCTTGTCAGACAGAAATGCAGAGCAAGTTCCTTTCTAGAGGTCTGGATAGCTGAACCCCTCACGGCTCATTCACCGCCAATTTAGATAACAATCGGCCATAAAAAAGCTAGTCAATTCTCAGAAGAGGAGTTTTAGGTGGCGGTGATTGTTTTCCATGGTGATTTTGCGCTCGGGTGGCTGAACTCCAGGAATATTCACACTGAGGATGTGTGAATTGAAACACCGTACAGGTCTTTGGAAACCAGACTTGACCAGATCGTGGCCGCATTACATTATGGCCTTGTAACATTATTAATTTGCAAAGTTCCATGCTATAATCCTGATTGATCGAAACATTGATTTAGGTCCACACACGCACACACACACACACACACACACACACACACACACACACACACACACACACACACACAGGTCGTTGGTCACTAAGAGTTGGTTGGGACACCTGCTACTACTGGGAAGTGACAAGCAGCTCTTCACAGGATACATAATGTTATGTATAATGTTTTGAAACCCCTTGAAAGAGATGTGAAGTTAGGATGCTTAGGCAGAAAAAGCAGAGAGTGTATAATGGACAACAAGTGGGTGATAGATACTTACACCACGGCATACTGACAGAGAGAGGACTGAGAGCAGAGGCTGACCTGAGAGAGAAAAAAGGAAAAAGAATGAACAGACCGTCAATAAAGAGAGAAGATACAATGGGTACTGAGAACTGAAAAGTATTAATGTGTGTGTGTGATGTTGGTGAAATAGTGGGCGCACTCAACACACACACACACACATTAATACTTTTCAGTTCTCAGTACACTCAGTACACATACAATAGTCCCACCCAGGAGGTTTCAGTGAGAGGCAGTCGTATTAACTAATCTAGCGGCGCTTTGAGAGATGCCTCATGGACACGATCTCAACACGACAACAGACAGACAGACGCTCCCGGTGTTCAAACGCACACGGCCGCTCAGCCACAGACCCACAAACACACACACACACACACACACACACACAGATAAAACCTAAATGCACACACTCATACAGAGACACGTTCCACCCAAGCAGACTGGACGCACGCCTTAAAAGATCAAAAACAATCACCACTTACACATTCCCACAGACACACCGTTTCCACCTGTCTCTTGCTGTGCCTGGCAGCACGCGTAGCCTTTGTGCAGAAAGCAGAGAGACAGGGAGAGAGAGGACGGTTTAGTGGAACCCTGATTGGAGCCCTCTTTATCTGCAGCCTGATAAATGGATGGGGAAGCCTGCAGTCTCGCTGGCTATTGTGTTCCTGCGTCTCTCCATTGTCCTCCCCTGCCAGCCGGCGGTGGATGCTCCGCTCGCCGCTAAACCAAGAGAGGCGCTTTTCACAGAGACGAGACAACGGCCAAACCCCTCGGGACGCCCATGAAGACGTCGGGTGAGACACGTCAAATGTTCCCGTGGCGAGGGAGAGCGTACGGGAGGGAGTTGGCACCGCACAGCGCCCGCGTCAAACACACACACACACACACACACTTCCTACGTCCTCGTTCAAACAAACCATGCACACACTCGCATGGACAGACACAAAAGCAGGTAGACACCGGTAGACGAGCTGACAGAGTGACACACACTCAAAAAGACAAACAAAATGATGTTCTCTGGCGTGAGGAGACCTCGGCGAGACAGGATGTAGAGGCCATTCAAATAGTAACGGCAACACCACAAGACCAACACAACACACAACACGACACCACAGCGGAACACCCTGAACCTACAGCAACACAACACAACACAACACACAGAACGACTATACAACAAACTGGGCACACTTTCACATCACGAAACGATCGACATGAAGAAAAAACGCAGCGCCACAACAAAACAATATGAATATAACACACCACGACCCAACGCATTAGACGGTACACAGCATTACATTACAAGCGCCTGCAGGAATAGGTAAAAGGGATAGGTATAGGGATATCTCTGGGCTTAATAAACAATTGTATTTAATATCTGCCCGTGCCAAGAGCGGATATAGAGGGGGGTGGCTCTGAGACGTCATTGCTCACCGTTAAGCCTTCTGGAGGTGTCGTGGGCTCAAATTAACGAAACATCCGGGATTGAGGGTGCCCACTTGAAAACCCCAATGACATATCTGCTCTCAACCCAAGTCCATTCTAAAATATGGTCTTTTGAAGTGCTCATCTTGGAGTATGGCATAATGGATATTATAACATCCTATCCTGTGTACATTGAAATACAGTACATTACATTAAAATAATTTTGCAGACACTTTTATGCAAAGCAACTTACAAACATAGTGCTTTCAACAAGAGAAGGTAAAAAACAGTCAGGTAGGTAAAATAAGTGTTCCTGACCTAATCACCTAGATAAGGGCTAAGCAAGGGCTATATCTCAACATAGCATCACACATTTCAGCAAACACGTCAACACCACAACTCAACACCGAATGACTCAGCCTGGCGCAGTCACACTGACAAGCAACTCAACACAACTGAAAACACGTCATGCACACAAAGAACACAGCTGGACAGACATAACTCAAAAACTCATCCCAGCTTAACACAACTCAAGGTAGCTCAGCATCATATGTTTGATGCTCCTGATTTTGTCAGTCAACCCTGTGTGTGTGTGTGTGTGTAGCCCAGCAAACCTATGCAACCAGTTATATTCATCAGAGTAATCGTCCACACTGATACAATCTATCACCCTGTAATAGGATATCCTCCCATTGGAATCAATAGCAGAGACGCTCTCCAACAATGATTGCTTTGCAAATCACTAAAATCTCTCTCTCTCTCTCTTACACACTCTCCCCTGCTCTCTCTCTCTCTCTCTCTCTCCCCACCCCAGGCTGTGTGCACATACCATCCGTAAGCACACAGATGAATAATGGTCTTCAAAGTATGGTTCAGAACACGCCTGCACAGACACGCGCATGACCGTGTATCTCATTAATATGCATACAGTGAATTTCTCCGAACATTTCAATGCACTACTTAACAGTCTCTTTCAATAATAGTTCCATCGTGCACAACCAGAGTGTTCGAACACACACACACACACACACACACACACAGAGACTCTTGGGATGCCCGGGCTTGATAGAAAGGATAAGACATCGACAGAGAATGTCAGCCAGGAGTGGTGCATGCTGGGAGATCTAATGGTTCATTACCAGCTGACATGAAGAGAACTTTGGACCTGCAGGGCATTACAGCAAGATAGCTGTGTGTGTGTGCGTGTGTGTGCGCACGTGTTCGTTTCTTTGTGTGTGTGTTGGACAGAGAGGGAGAAAGTGTGAGCAAGTCTAGAGTGGATTTTGGGGGTACACGGTGTGTCCTTTATGGGTTGTGTTACTGTGTGTGTGTGTTGTTGTTTGTGTGAGTGTGTATGTCTGTGTGTGTGTTTGACAAGGGAATGCGTTCTGTGGTGAGTGAAACACGACAGAACAGTGTCGACAAAGACGAGGCAATTCACACAACAAGGTGCTTGAGGTGGAGACCCGTGACTTGCTGACGCAATCACCAAGTAACTCAGACACGCACACACACACACACACACACACACACACACACACACACACACACAAGACTACATCATGTACACAACGCTCACTAACACTGTCTGTCACAATCGCTGACTGCATATGAACTAAGACAAACCTACGCTGGGGGGTGTGTGTGTGTGCGTCCTTATGAGCGACGGAGAATAAAGTGTGCGTGTGTTGCTTTAGGTAACCGTAGAAACAGACAGCCATGTGTATAAAGAGATGTATGTATACTGTAAATAGACAGACAGGTATACTGTATCGCCACAGTGAGAGAAATACATTTGCACCCTTCCATAGTGTACTTGAATGGTTACAGATGGATAAACAGTGCTACACTGCCCCCTGCTGGTGTACCCTGCCCATAGCATAAATTCCGTAGCACACGTATTAGACGCTATTTATCAGATGCTCTCTAACTAGATGACTGACAGCTGAGAAAATGTATGTGAATGATCAAAGAAACCTTTGGTTATCATTAAATGAGAAAAAATAAATTTCAGTTTTCATTAAAAAACTGTTTTCATAAAATATGACTTAAAATGTATTGTATTTTAGAACTTATATCAATCTATTAAAATTCTATTGTGGAGCCTGCATTTTGTGAGTACACTGCGGAAATTACTGAACTGAACGTTAAAACGGTTAAAAGTGTTTGTTGCTTGTAGTGTGTCTCAGTGAAGTAACTCACCCAGGAGCTGTATATAATAGATAAATGTCCTAATCACTCAGTGTCAACCTGAGTCACAAACAGGTCAAGTGTATGTGAGTGTGTGTGTGTGTGTGTGTGTGTGTGAGTGTGTGTGTGTGTCAGCGTGATTGTAGGGCCTGCACCACTGTACTCTAAACCTCATGTGATTACAAGATGTAAATAATACAATTATAAATTGAAGACAGACGGATGTGTTCAGTTGGCCAGATGAAGAGACAAAAACAAATACGTCCAGGGAGGGAAGATGAAGGTAAAGACAGAGGAAGATATTGAGATTGGATAGAAGGTAAAGACAGAGGAAGATATTGAGATTGGATAGAAGGTAAAGAAGTAACTATGAGGGTTGTGATGGCATCTGTCCAGTAGAGGGCGCTGCGGAACCATTGTGAGAAGACATTCCTCTGACAGATCAAAGGGTTTCAACAGATGGGTCAATGTGAAGACGAGTCAGAGGAATGTTATTTATTGGTGTGGCAGTCGCAATGGTGACAGCAAATAGCTAGGGTGACAGTGAAATTGACAGCAAGGAGCCCCTCCCCGCTGTTGCCTGTGCGTATGTGTACTGGCTAAAAAAGGAAAACCCTGACTGTGACGGATGTGTCAGGACTGATTGATGTGACATTCAAGACAGATGGCATGGATATCGTTGAGCCACCTGAACGAAGCGCGCAGTTTGTACCAGTACAGTGTTAATTACGCAACCTGGTACTCTGAGGCAGTGCGGCTGCATGAACATTTTTCAGAAAGAGCGTGGCAAGCGTCAATCATCTCTTAAGCAATTCTCACTGACAAGGGTATGAATTTCATGTCAAGGACAATTTTTCACCCAGCGACAGATTGGAGTATAATAATAATAATAATAACTTTAATTTAAGAGTGCCTTTCTAAAACCCAAGAACACTTTACAATGCACATTAAAATCAGTAGGCAACAACAATAAAAGGAGGTTAGGAGGAGCTAAAAGCCTGACAGAACATATATGTTTTAAGAAGTTAAGAAGAAAATGTCCAGGGACTCTGCATTACGGATCTCAAGGGGGAGGGTGTTCCAAATGGTGGGGGCAGCCACACTGAATGCTCTGCCCCCATATGTCCGTAGCCTGGTGTGAGGGATGGAGAGCAGTTCCCTTGTGGACGACCTGAGATTCCAACCATCTGTTACAACCCTTCAGATGGAAGGTCTGTCTAGGGACAGGAGGGGTTGAGCACGGACCAGAGAATGGGTGGATGGGGTGAAAGTGGACACACTGAGACAACCCAAGGATATGAAAATGAATAGTATTTATTTCCAGGGACCAAAACAAAAAGGGATATCATGGCTATTCAAACGGTGCCAAATCAAAGAAACGAACAAAAAAACTAAGCTGTTTACCACAAGCTAGCTATCAAAATTACATGGGGAGGCACTCCTAAACTAGTGATTCTAAACAGAGGAAGCTCTACGTGATGTTTAAATGTAAACCAACGGGAATCTAAACTAGCCGAGCTCCAGGACAAAATAAACACAGTACAGCGTACTGGAAAAATAGGGCTAGATTTAACAAAACAAACCTCAGTATCAAGTGCTTGCTATACAGGGAAGAGGATAATGAACAAAATAAAAACGCTGTATCAAATACAGGACCAAAAAGGGGTAACGCAGATAAGAACAAAATAAACACTGTATAGAATACAGGATCCAAACAGGGATAAGGAGGTATCAAACCAAAGGCTGTCTATAAGACAGGGAAGGGACAAAAGGGCAACTAACAAACTGATCTCTAGTTAGCGACTCATCGTAAACAAACAGACACATGACACGAGATAATCCTCACACTAACGAACACAACAAACACAGAACAAACGGACAGACCTTATCAAAATGAGAGTGAGTTTAACTAACACCACTAACAAAACAGCATAGAAGGCTATCTCACTCTGGCGGGACTGCCGGGGAGAAGGGTTTAAAAAGTTTAAAAAGTAGACGGATCAACTGCTGATTGGTCCGTCAACGGATGGCTGATGGTGTGTGATGAGTGGGAGGGAACCAACGGAAAGCAGTCGGCAGATCTGAATGAAGGGAATAGCGAAGAAAACAGAAGGGAAGACAAGACAGCACACATACATATACACAAAACAATCCAGTATGGACACCGCAAAAGCGTATGTAACGTAACATGGTTACTTAAAAATAGGCTGACACAGGGCGAGAGGCGGGGCACACCCTGGACAGGTCACCAGACTATCACAGGGCCGACACATAGGGACAGATAACAACTCACACTCACATTCACACCTACGGACAATTTAGAGTCACCAATTAACCTGCATGTTTTTTGACTGTGGGAGGAAAGGGGAGTACCCGGAGGAAACCCACGCAAACACGGGGAGAACATGCAAACTCCACACAGAAAGGCCCTTGGGCCAGGTGGGGATTGAACCCAGGACCTTCTTGCTGTGAGGCAACAGTGCTAACCACTGAGCCACCCACTGAGCCACCGTGCCACCAAATCGCCTTGGAGACCGCCTTTATGTGAAGCCAGACATGAAGCCATCAAAAACAGCCTGAAAAGGTAAGGACTGTAGGTAAGACTGACCTTGAAAAGGTCAAAGGTCTTGGCCTATTTGTGTGTGTGACCGACCTTGAAAAGGTAGGCAGGATCATCCTGAGTGTGTGTGTGTGTGTGTGTGTGTGTAATGGTGGACGTTCCCATCGCCTAGGTGACGCTGGTGTCATCACATACCTGTCTTTTATCCCCTTCCCTCGTTTATTCCAACGAACACGCTTTCATCATTCTCTCTTTCATCCCTCCCTCTCCATCTCTGCATCTCCCTTCGTCTCTATAATCATCTCTCTCTCTCTCTCTCTCTCTCTCCCTCTCTGACTCTCTAGCAGACAATCTGTAAGCTGCACTAATTACTGGCAGTGGAGCCGTAGCTAATTAGCAGGTCCATTCCACAGGGCTGGTCTGGATGGCTGCTCAGTGTGGAGCTGGTACCGGCGCCGCTGAGCGGGCTGACCCGGCTGCCCCGGGCCGTGGAGAGGGGGTGGGTGGGAGCGGGTGATCCAGAACACAATGAGGAAGAGAGTGGCGTTTGTCTTTCATCTTCAAACTCTCAGTATCTCAGATACTAAGGCATATGGTGCAAAAGGATCAAATCACCATGGCATATTTTCTCTTTCTCTGTCTCGCTCTTTCTCTCTGCTCTCTCTCTACCCTTTCTTTCTCTGCTCTCTCTCTGCTCTCTCTCTCTCTCTGCTCTCTCTCTCTCTCTCTACCCTCTCTTTTCCTCTTCCATCACTCCACACCTCCTCTCTCTGCATCTACTAATGGCTTCTTTCTAAACAGGCAGCATGTTTTCATAGAGTAGTCTGATTCTCTGTAGCAGCAGCTGGAGGGTTTTAATTGGCTGTTTGGTTGGGAGGAGTCTCAATAATGTAGTGAGTACAGAGGGAGGAGTCTCAATAATGTAGTGAGTGCAGAGGGGCCCTTCTTTATTAATGGACTCTGTGTCACTCTGTGTCTGTGCCCCAGCTTGTGTCTAATGAAGAGCGGGGGGGGGGAGGGGGGGCAGGTCCTGTAGCTGGGCTTGTGTGTAACGATGGGGGGGACAGGTCCTTTAGC
>JAVQIZ010055679.1:0-29210 GCA_036023535.2 Galaxias brevipinnis
ATGCACACATTTTTTTCTTTAAATCTTCTATATGTTGGCCCGGAGAGGCCAAGCGCACTGCAACTTAAGAAAACACATTCAAATAGACAAAACACAAGCAAATTAAGGAAACATCTACACCAATTTGACAACACATGCGCAGCATTTCGAAAACACGCTGCAAATTCACTTGTGAATATGTATTAGTAATGGGGCAGTAAATATTATATGTGAAGTAGCCCCTTTGTCAGGATTGAGGTAAATGCTCCACTCTGTGAGGCCGAGAACAGCACTTCACTGAGACAAATCCAAGCAGATCTTAACGGCCAAGTTATTTCATATGCATTTGAATGACAAGTTCCCACTGAGGATTCTTTTAAAAAAAAATGCATGACTATAACTGATGAAATTAAATAGGTCACTAAGGCATTCAATAGGCCGTATTGGCATCCATCTGATATCTCAGGATGACGTAGCTTTACAGCAGCTTTTGCTTTCAAAATGTCAAATTTATTTATCATTCATAAGTACGTCATTGTACTGCCAATGATGATTTTGGCTTTGGCAAGGGATCCGCTTCAACTTTCACCATCCTGTAGAGATGTATCTTAAGCTCCTTGTAATTTTGTGTTAAAAGAATAGAAAACATTGTAATTTTATTAAAAACATCTGGAAAAAGCGAAGCGTAATTCAGATAAATAACAACTTTGGGTAATACAGTGGCTCAGTGGTTAGCACTGATGCCTCACAGCAAGAAGGTCCTATATTCGAACCTGGCCAATCCAGGTCCTTTCTGTGTGGAGTTTGCATGTTCTCCCCGTTTGTATGGGTTTCCGCCGGGTGATCCGGTTTCCTCCCACCACCATAAAACATGTAAGGGTTAATCCTCTCCTCAGTGCCCTGACTGAGGCACTGGCATATAACTGGAGTTGGTAAATTTCTCCCTACTGCAAAAGAGAACTCGTTCTCAGTTCAACGTACCTGGTTAGAAAAAACTGTCTACAGTTAAGATGAGAAACCAATGCACATGAACAAGCATTACTGGGAATAACTGCGAAAGTGCATGTACTCTGTTGTATCGGTCGCTTGAAATAAAATGATAGTAAGTCCTGATGCCGCTATTCATCCAGATTCCAGATACTGCACAGAAATTACTTGGAAAACCTTTCAATTACCTTAGAAGTTGTAAAAGTTTGTTCTTTGTAAAAGACAAATCCATGCAATATAGCCCATTCAAACACTTACCATTGCAAACCATGGTGTGCTAAAGTGATTCTTATTAATGCAGGCACTGGGGAAAATGTGATTGTATTGTAAATGCCTCTGTCAAAAGCTAGTTATTTAACAACAGCCTGTTTGGAAAACAACAATGTGATTTAGCTCATTATGAGTTTCGCTGTGTTGGAAAATGACCTGTGCAGCCGAGAATCAATTGCGGCATACAATGGGTTGGATCTATAGAGGGGCCAGCTGCACACATGATAATGAGTATGTCACTATTACTTTATAGCCTATCCCCATTGTAGAAGCTGTATGTGTGTGTGCACAGTTGTAATCACCTTTGTGAGTTGAACGGTGATAATCTGATAGAACTCAGTCCAAAAAACTTTATCCTTATACTTTATCTTGAGAAGTGTTCACAAAAATAAAACTTTGTTTGCTTGTCTAAAACTTGACAAACCATGTTCAAACAGAAGCTGAAACGTTACACGTTTCCTTGTTCTATTTGATTTTTCCAGCTTTACCTTATTTACATAGTTTTGTGGCTTTTGTCACACCATTTTTTTGTTGTTGTAAATGTTGTAACAGTTAATTTAGTAAGTGCACATTTACTCCCAAAGGAACAGGAATAATACTGTCATCCCATCCTATTGGGACTTATCATTGAGCTTTTCATGGAATTACATGTTTGTTAGTATTTTATTTGTAAAGCGCTTCACATCATTTATCCGAATTGTACATAACTACATATTTTAGGGCATTCAGATTAAATTTGTAGAAATGTAGGATATTTTTAGGCACAGCAAGATTTTCAATAATGTTCAAAGCAAGCATCCTAAGATTTTTACTGTACATAGGTTCTTTATAATAACTAGTGCAACTCCTGTTCAACTGGTGAACAACCCTTATGGGGCTAAACACCGGACCCCTGGGGTCAAGACTTTATGAGGCACGACATGGCGGCGCAGTGGTGAATCAACTGCGTTGATCTTTATATTTATCGATCGAGAACTGCTCAGCCAATCAACTTCACAATCGAGTATGACAATCTTGTGTCCCGAGCAATACCCTTGGCCAATTTCAACTTCATACAGTGCCCGGTCTTTGTTAAAATCAAGTTACGGTCAGACAGACCGACAGAACACCTGCCTTTATAGTATGGTGACAAAAGAGGCACCTAATGCCTCTTACACAGTACACAACTTTGTCGACTTCGGTTAAGTCGTCGCTGCTCTCATTACCGGACATAACACCATTCACACTACAAGATTTGGACTCTCCGATGCGATCAGATATTAAGTTGGGAGTTGCGAGGCATCGGCGACTGTCTCAGATTGGGTCGTGAGCAGTTCGCACTACATGACCGTTACGATCAAGAGAGCGCGTTACTATTTGCCTCCGATCTGGGGCTTTTGTCTGCGGTTTTAAAAAACTAGTTGACGAGGGGAAAATCGGGCTGAAATCGTGTAGTGTCAAGTCGACATTATGCATAATCCATACATTTGCCCACCATAACAGGGGGAACACATCCTGACAGCTGGTAATGTTACTGTCAGATAACGTGTGTTCAATATGAACTGAAGTGTTACTCACAGGTACATTCGAGCAGATACCCTGAACTGTTGGCGCAGTGTCCCACTTGTGACACCATGTTTTGATGTCAAATAACGAGACGGAGTCATTGATACAGTAAACAACTGGTGTTCGGCGTAATAGCCATGACAGTCGGTATACACACGTAACAACATGCAAATACATAACATCAACGCTAGATGGCGGTATATGACCATGAAAACACATTCATTTCAATGGGGGAAAAAACTGATAACATTTTTTTTAAATATAACACGTGAACTGATCACTTAGCTACATGTAAGCACAACAAACGGCATACCCAAGACCTGTCGGCACTGAAATGGAATCGATAGGGTGAAAACTGCGGGGGTAGTTAAGGCGCCAAAAATAAGCCTAAGAAGAAGAAGAATACGACTTTGCGATAACAAGATGTGTGATCCAAACACTGCAAACTTAGATTTGTCTGTCCATAACACTTTTTCCACTCATCCTCCAATGCCTGTATTCTTTTCCCCATCTTAATATTTTCCTTTTTATTGGCCAACTGGTGTTTACAGGTACTGTTTAATACAGTCATAATGAAGCTGCAAGTGGTGGACCTGTGAGGCGTATGTTTCTCAAACTAGAGACTCTGATGTGCTTGTCCTCTTGCTGCAATAAGCTTGGATTAGCTAACACAATGTGCCATTGGAACACAGGTGTGATGGTTGTGGAAAATAGGCCTCTGTACACATATATACATATTCCATAATAATCTGCCGTTTCCACATGTAATAGTAATTTACCACATTAATCATGTCTGCACTGTATTTCTGATCAAATATATTGTTGCTTTTTGTAAAAAAATAAGTAATCTCAAACTTTTGAGTTTGATTTTAGTTTTTAACTTTAGAGTAGTCATTAGGGCCTTTTCGGTGGACCAAAGTCTACGTTCTTGCTTGTTAGGAATTCAAATGTATTTTTTATAATCTGGGGCTAAACCAGTGAAGGCCTTCAAAATAACTAAACAGATCTTAAAGTTCACTCTAAATTCTACAGGGATCCAATGCAGAGATTTCAGGATTGGCTTAATGGGATCCTTTCTGTTTGTTCTTGTTAGAAGTCAGGCTGCTGTATTTTATCAGCAAAAGATAAAAATGATGGCTTATTCTGTAAAATGTTTCTCAACTGAAAAGCATAAGACTGAACAACACCATACACCTGTTTGTGTAAGTTAGATCAGGATCAAAGATAACTGAAGTTTTTAGCCAATGACTTAACAATAGCAACCAGATCATAAAGATGATTCTGAATTAAATTAGTAGACTTAGTAGGCCAAATAATAAGGGTAACCTGCTGACACAACAGAGGAACCAAATCTGCACAATTCAGCTTTGTTGCCTATTTGAAAAGTGACTTGAACCAATTTAAGACCAGATAGTTAACCTGCTAGATATCCAGTCGGGCGTTGTGAGGCATCAGCGACGCATCTGTGACTGTCTCAGATCGCTAGTAGCAGGCCAATTTCGAACTGAGATGAGAATTCTTTTTTTAAAAGGTTCTGCGATAGCGGTTGCTGAAGGCATAGGAAAACAAATGCCTCTGATAGATGAGATATAAAAGGCAAAGGGAGATGACATTCACAATAGACAATTATATTCAAATGAACATGCAGGGTTGCTCAAGGGTTAGACAATACCATATCACCTAATAAGTTGCCACTGGAAGACTAACCAAAACTGCATTGTTAAAATGTTAATTTCATTGGGGCAATCTGAATAGCTCAAAGAAAAATAAAAAATATAAACTTTTTATGCTCAATCTTGATATTATTTTTGCATTATGTATATCCACATGTACTCAACATTTCCTTCCCCTAGGGGCTGGTAGCCTTTGAATCCTATAAATCTTGTTTATTCAGACTTGGTAAAATATTTTTTATAATTAAAGTTATAATCACAGGCCCAAATGCAAGAATACTAAGGTAAAAACTAATTTAGCTAAAAAGTATGTTGGCATACACAAAATAAAACAAACATGTCACACATGCCAAATGCTCTCAAAATAGCCTTGTCATTGTGTAGAATGGCTGCGGCTGTATTCTTTAGCGGGCAGCTCACTTCCTCATGTTATGCAAGCCCCTGGACCCTGATCCATTTCCCCTAAAATGCTCACCAAACACCAAATGAATCCTCATAATTGGAAAGCACAGCGATGCCTTTGCTGGCTACCCAATAAATGTAAGGAATTCATCAAACAGAGTGAATGGCAGGATGTTGCCCTCCCCGCAGTGGCAAGGTCTACCCTTAGAAAACTAGGATTGGGCTTTGGCAGGACGCACAACCGGTCCTATCAGAAAACGCATCCATCGTCAAAGGTCTTTCAAACAAAGAACCACATTCCCCTATTGTTAGTGGTATGAAACGTTTAAACCATCTGTGTTATTGTGAGAGTAATAGCTGCACATCTATAAAACATCATCACAGTTATTTATTCCACCTTTTCTCATTGCTATATTCATGTTCGAACAATAAACAAGAAGTTTCAGATTGAATAAAAACAAATCATTCAAATCTGATTTGGACTCACCTCTCTTTTGCATGAAACTAAACAGGTCGTCGAGAAACTCTTTCCGTTTTTCGTCATCATCCAGTTCATATAACTTCAAAAAAAGAAGAGAGGGAAAGGTAAGTTATTCATTCTTCACCTATGTTTAACAATTCTTAACATCAAATAAAGATGGCGTCACTATTTAAGAACTTCATTTTATAATTTGCTTGATTGTATCTCAGAAAATGGCCACTTTTATTTCCTTCAAATTGCTTGTTTAGGCCATTGCACATAAGACAGTCTAAAGACATTGGCTATGAAAAACATAAAATTTTATTGATATCCCGATACAAAAATTACAATGCATTTGATCCACTAAAGAGAAAAAAAAGAAGGAAAAATGCGGTCCTTAAAAAGGGAGCAAAGCAGCTTTAGGCTCAATATATCTAAAGAGCTAATCACTAACTAAGGCAGTTGTATGACATTCTAGTTCCCCCCCACCAACCCCAACCCCCCAATAGTCTGCTAACATCGATCAGAGCAGTTGATGTACTATAGGTCAGTTATCTCAGGAACCTGCAGCAGGTTCAGCACAATCCACAATCTTCAGAATTAATAAATTAAAGCGACAGTAGTTTCTGGTTTTTGGAACCCCTACCGTTTACTTAGTGTAATTACTTTACCTAAACATGTTGCTAGCACGATCAACAAAGTTGATATTCTCTTCCTGATTTAGTGATGGACTTCCTGTGTGCCATAAGGCAATTCGTCACAGTTTCGTGGAAGATCGTAACCAGTGGCAGACAAAATGAGTGTTAAATATTGAGACTTCAAGAGGCCTGATCTGAACGGCGAGTTTTTCATTCTCCCATAGACATCACAATGTGGAAACTGTAGAAAGGTATTGATAATCCGTTAATACAAAAAGGTTGCATAAAGACACTTTAAAGAAAAAAATAACAAAGATTTTCAGGTGTTCGCTAGAAACTACGGTGTGCTTTAGTGTTCCTATTTTCCTTATTGGCATATCCATTATGCTCTTCATCCTGTTCTATTCAGTGGGCGGCACTGAGTCAAATAGGCTTTTAAAGGCTGTGGCTGCCATATAGCTGATGGAAATGTTACTGCAAACGTTTACTTTCAATAAGGTCCAGGGCACCTTAACAGGCTAGCAGATCAATACAGGAAGACAGAGAAATGACCTTTGGAATCAGTGGGGCTCCCTGAACGAGGCCCCTGAGATAATAACTGATCATTTAGGAGTGTATTAGCTGTCACCAATATTAAAGCACCAATACAGGTCAGCGAACAGGAGAGAGAGAGAGAGACACCAGGGATCCTTGGAAGTGCCAGGCTGGGTGGGTGGTGGTGGGGAGTACACTGAGTGCTGCGCTCCAGGCATCCACCATGGAGGATATCGAAAGGTACAAGAAGAGCGTGTCATTGCAAAAGTTTCAACACTACAATGCGGTCAAATCAATTGTAACACATGCGGTGTATAAATGGATTACAGGTTTAAATTTCCACTTTTTTGGCGTAGATCCTGTGCCTCAAGTAATTATTATTTGCAGTAAATATTAGAATCTCACAGCCGTAAATTCAGATTACCTAGATGTATTAAACAATATAAAATGTAAAGATCCAATAATTTTAAAGCAATGCAAACAGCTTGCATGTTTACAGTTGACGTTTAAATTTTTTCAAACTGTAAGCTATAAAACGAAACTGAAAGAGGTATATTAGCTTAACAGACCATTCATTTTGTCATCTACAGATATTTGTTGATGTATTTAATGCTGTTGAAGCGTGTTTCAGAACCTCTGAGCCACCTGGATCATAGCCCTTTCCTTTCTTGATAAATCTTGATTACTGTTGATTGCATCAATAGACCTATGTAAATTGAACATTTTGTAAATGATAAGTAATTCTAAAGATTTGTTTACAAACTCACTTCTTGTAAATTTGAGCAATAAATAGCTTTAAAACAATTTTGGAAATATAGAAACATAGACCTTCTGTCCAAGATAGTAAATGTTTGTTGTGAGTATTCACTCCTACTGTAGGTTGCCTGTTCTACAAATGTGCATGGTAGAAGGCTGGGAACCTTTCGACTTCAGTCTAATTTAAGAACAAGTTAGTGTGCACGTCAAATCTTTCATTCATTCAATTCATTTAGAGAAAGAAACATGTTATAAAACACATCAAAATAGGTTTCTGGATGGATAAGACGCAGTACTATGTTCTGTGGACCCACACACCTGTGCGGGACTTTGCTCAGATAAATGTATTTGCATGACATGGGCTGTTAACTATGAAATGGTGTGCCGTCAGGTCCCAACACAACCGCCACTGAATGGTTTGAGTATACGAACACGCATAAGACTAACAACTCAGTGTGTTTGGAAGCCTTTCAACATGTCTTGATTCACATGGACTAACTTTATGATGTTGGTGATGTGTAACTAATCTCATGTATTTCCCCAGTTTACCTTAACTTCGGCAAGGGTATTAAGATTTCAGTAGAGGGTGCTATTTACAAAATTTGAAATTCAATTCAATGCTTGTATAAGAAAACATAATAATCGTGTACGATATCATATGGTAATGTTATATAGAAGGTACATGAATATTTAAGTGTGACTAAGTGAATTTGTGATGTTTGTCCTCATCCCAGCTCTATCACTAGTCTCATTTTAAATTAGCTCGAAAGAATTGGAAGTGAAGAGGAAAAGTGGTCTGGCAGCATTCTTGTCTATCTAGACGACAGCCCTCGGCACCCCCCTTTGTTACTGCTTTTTATAAGTCCTTGAAAGGAAAAGAGGGCTGGGACCTGGGAGGCCTCCGAGTTCAGCTGCAGCTCCAGGCACCGTGGACTTGACAGGACATCCACCATTTCATCAGAAACCAACCAGCGCTCACCTAAGCTGTCTCTCCACACGACCTTGTGAGTTGTTCTTACAGCCTAAAATCCTTTAAAACAAAGTACTGTTTGCCTCCCAGGGACAATCCCTTTAGATAGATCCTTTTAGCTTGCTGAATCCACCTCAAAACAGCTGTGTGCATTCTCTCTGAAACTAAGTCTATGGGGACCTATGCCAAGGTCATCATGCTCTTTTAAAAGTGCATTACTATTGCTACATTAACATAGCAGTCTCACCACCTTCAATACATCTAATTGTGCCTGATTACGCACTCTCATCTAAGTTCTAGAGTTCACGAACGAATAAAGTTTCATCGTTCACGGTTCGATTAAAATGTCCACAATTAGATTTTGTAAACATTGAAATGGTCATATGTTTTTTATGTGAAGTCTCCAGGCCAGGAAACCAAGTTAGAGAACAAGACTGTCTGTGGCTTGGTCATGCTGGCACCATTCCAGTTGGATCTATGCCAGCACTAACAGCGGAGTGCTCTCCTACGGTTTCTCCCATTCTCTCTTACACACACAGGCAGAGGGTGGCTAGGAGCAGACTGCGCTGACATAATGAGATGTGTAAGCTAATATGAAGGAGGTGATCTTTGTCTCCCTCCTGATGCATCTGTTACTAATGGGATATTCTGGCTAGGGGAGCTGATAGGCTGGATTAAATGGTCACCGCTTGACCAAATATTGGCAGGCCTAAGTGTTACCTTACTGGGTCAGCCACTACTACAGTAAGCCTAACAGACAGGAGGAGTTGGCTTTTCTTGCTACATTGTTTCTCTTTAAACATGTCTCCCTTTTAAATAAACAAACACAAACAGGTACATTAACACGCCCATACCCATTTTTCACAGATGTATCTAAAATATTATTTGACTAGATATTGTGAAAATAAGATGATATCAAACAGTCTGTTCTGTGAATATGTTCTTAATGTAACAAAAGAGATAGTAGCTTAATACAATATAAAAGTAGATAAGCAGTGGCGCAATACATTATAGTCTTTTGTACATTTTCTGTATATTATATTCCGATATACTCCATGATCCACTAATCGTTGCAAAGAAAAGTGAAAGTACACACCTGTGGATAGGGGTTGTCCTAATTAAGCAAGACATTTATGATCCCCTTTATCATGAGCTTATTTACAACTTCAACCTACAAAGCTTTAAATGTCACATGCGGTAGGTACAAACTATCAACTACATAAATGTTGGCTAAAGGCCAAACGAGAGTCCCTTTTCCTGTCGCTTTAGCATTCCCTCTTCCGCAAACCTGGTTCTTAGAAAACACCAAAGATTGTTATGAGTCACGTTGCCTTAACCTTTTCCCCTGAAGAGTTCCACCGCTGACACAACGGAGGAACGCTAATAACACGCCTGCCATAAAGCTTGTTAAAGATTGTCTGGAAAAATTACACCCCACCCATCCATCTACGTTTTAATGATGGCCTGGATTTATTTCGCGTGGAGGGTTCGCCATATTAAGTGCCATCCCAAACCAATAAGGGTGGAGTGGAAGTGGGTTATAAAAGCCGCTTACGCCAATTCCAACTCCATTGCAATGACGTATTGTGTCTTGGAAGACGCTTCATAAAAACAATCTGATTCTGTGCGAGCCGTACAAAGATATGCTCAAACTAATATGTACATTTAATATGGTCATACAGAGGTATTAAACATATTTAAAGAAACGTATTTTTTCTACATAGACTTAGGCCCAACAACAGCTGGTGGATCATGGTAATGGTTGCTGCATCTAACTAAAGTAGCTGATACAAAACCATGGTGACCAAAACTTACGAAAGTTCCGTTTTCTGCCGGAGGAAGAGAACTTCTTCCCAAAGCTTACCACTGCATTTATATTCTACACACCAATGAAGGGTGCTTTGCATACGGACTTGCACTTCGAAACTGAGTGGGACTGGGGAGAGAAGGAGGGTGCAGTTTGAGAAAAGCCCAAGGTCTCCAATTTCAACTGTGTAGAGACAGGGTTTTAGAGTGGGTGGGAAACGCTTTTTATTTTGGAGTGGTTGATACACACCTATGGCTATGCCAATTAATAAAGAGTGGAGAAAAAGTGGATGAGTTGTAGAAATGCACCTGTCCCATTACATCGGCCCACACTGACCAGGTGCTTTAAATAATCACACGTGTTCATGCTCAAACATTTCTAGTATTGAGATTTATTGACATCTGTAAATTAGGTTTTTATTCTTTTAATTACTGATAGTAAAATGCTTTAAGGGTATATGGTTGAATGGTTATGAAAAACTGCTTTGTTAAGCTACCAATTACCAACATTGGTCTGAATATGAAAGTTAAATATGTAGGAAAGGTGCAGTCTACAAGTAAAGTTTTGATTTTGTTTATTACCTACCTCCTGGCAGATATCAATTAATCAAAAGCTCTGAGAGAAGATTTGCTCACTTTGAGCACCCTAGGCCCTGCATTCAGCCTCTTAAAAATCTTTGGAAGCTATCACAATCAGGACAGTTGGCGCAAAGAGGTGTTGCTACTTGCTTGTCAATCACCTCAGGTACACACTCCTGATTAAAAGCAAATTTTGAACTAGCGTTACTCAAGCTCGCTCAAGTCAGGGAGTGTGCAGGCATGTGTAAACAACATTTGAAGAGAGGAGCTTAGGAAAACATTTTTTAAAGAGTAACCAACCACCAAAAACACCCTTTTCTGCCAAAAAGCTATGTATTTGGGCTAAACTGAGTGAAAGACAACAATCCAACTGAAAACATTTAATTGCAATGGTTTTAATGTTCATATTCTTGTGGAACATCTGACCTCTATCTGCCCTTGTCTGAATTTGCAGCACGTTTCTGTAATGTGTTGTATTTTTGTATTTGCAGCGCGTTTCTGTAATGTCTTGTGTTGTCTGTATTTGTGGAGCGTTTCTGTAATGTGTTGTGCTGTCTGAATTTGTAACGCTTTTTCTAAATGCTGCGAATGTGTTTTGAAATTGATGTAGATGTTTTCTTAATTTGCTTGTCTTTTGTCTATTTGCATGTGTTTTCTGCAGTTGCAGTGCATTGGCCTCTCAGGGCCACCGTAGATATGGCCTAAAATGCCCATCCCTAATTTGAATACTCATAAACTTAGACTGCGATCCTTGGCTAAGATCTGTCTAAAAATAAGTCTAATTAAACTAATGTATGACAGCTTTCAATTTTAATTTTAATAATTGTCATGTTCAGAAATGGTTTTAAAAGTTGGATTATTTTACTTGAAGTAAAATTATACCGAATTGTATCCTCGGAAAGGCATGAATCATAAAAAGGTGAATTGCTTTTTACGCCTACTTCAGATAAATTAGTTTGTTTTAAGAATAGCCATGTCTGAAGGTCATGTGATCCTATGTATGATAAATATACCTTTAAAATCAGTTTCAGTAGAATGATGCTGTGACAGTTTCCCTAGACATTCCTTTATTTGTCTCCAGCCTGACCCTGTCTTGCTGTAATTGAGTGATGTTTATCCTTGAGGCCCCAAGGCCAGCGTTCCAATTATCCCCACATGAAAACATGAATGTCACTGCACTGTCATTAAAAACATGAACGTCACTGCACTGTCATTAAAAACAGAGTTCATACTCAAGCCAAGGCCTGCAAAGACCCAAAACTGGTGTTCTGTGTTGTGCTCATTAACACATCAGCCGCTCGATATTCACCCCAACCCTTCAGATTGGAACGCCTTTAGTGCTGGCCGGCAACCTTCAGAATTTAGAAAATTATTTGAACTACGAGTGCATGCTATCTTTGTGGTTAAAGGGATACTTTGCTCATTTTCTATAAGAATATATATTGTTGGTTAGGGCTAAATTAAGTATATTGAACAAGTTCAGGTCATAGGATCAATACAAGTCAAATGCATGTATTTTTAGAGAGCAATTTTCCTAACTCGTTTGAAACTGCTGTTTGATTGCGAAACGCTAAATGACCATACTATGTGTAAAATACTACATTGGCATATGAAGAAAAACATATCAAAAGATAGAATGTGTCCATACAATATTACCTGTATAAAAGATGGGGAATGGATGTTCTAATGCAGTTCTAAATTATACACGTCATGATGCAAAACTTACAGAAGAACTGAAGCCCTAAAATTTATTATTTGACTCCACAATACCAATATTAATGTACTAAAGTAAGACAAATTTAACTTTGAAGCACTGATTCATCAGTAAATTCGTCATAACCTACTTTGATCCTACCTACATAGAGCTTCCCTGGAAAGAGACATGGACAGCTTTATTTTCTATTAGAGCCCTATACCATCTCTGATAACCTGTAGAAACTTTGCTTGAGATCATAACATTCTGAGAGCGTACTTTAATTCACTTGAGAGAATGTTGGAAACACATTCATTTCAGTAATTGGTGGAATTATAAAAAGTATCAGTCCTGTCACAGAGTTGTATTGATTGATTACCTCCCACTTGATTCGATTATGTTTACATGCTTATGGCGTTAGATCACTGACTGACTAGTGGAACGTTCTGTGGGTCCATCAGCATTATTTCATTAGCTTTATAGTGAATCAATCGGTATTACGATTTCTGCAAATAGTCAAGATGTTGTGAGATTAATTCTTTGTAAGACTATGCCATTGGTTTACCTCATCTTTCATGGATTTAGGCGCATTACTGGCATAACCACTTACAAACTGGTTGTTTACAGCAAACGACCTGATGGTTGCAAGGGTAAAACTAAGAATTTGGAAACGTCAAATGCTAATTTCATCAAAGCCAAACAAGACCAACATGTGGTCAACAGAACAAAAGCTTTCCAATGGCACGTTGGTGTAATGTTGTTTCAAAAAACAATCTAAATCAAACTCAACCAAACATGCACGTAGCTGAAGTCTGCGGTGAGATGTCTATTCTGTTCTACAATAGATGTTGGGCTATGGGAGAAAACATTGATTTACTTACTAGAGAAAATGAGAAATGCATAGAAATCAGAAAGAAACACAACATAACATAGTTCACAAATGTTTCATAAAGTAGGATAGTGAAACTAAAGACTTTAGACATTAGTTTTTGCCAAGACTAAAACCAAAAATCTTTTGTGAAAAAATAAAGACGTTGAGCAAATGTTCATATTTGGAGATTGTAAATGTGGTTAACTATTCAAGACATGCCAATCATATGTTAACTGGATAATCAAAAAACATGCTTACTAGAAAATTTGCTTAGTCTGTGTTTTCAGAACAGCAAGCCATTTAACATGATGTAAAACACAGTAATATTTGTTTGTTTGACACTTTTATACTAATCTATAAGCTACAGTTGCAAAAAATGAAGAAGTTACTTTTAGCAAGTCTACCAGTGGCATATTTTAAATGTGACAGTATTGTACAATTGACAGTGTTGTAGCAACTCCATATCCAAACCGACATTGTGTGGGTGTTATTGACAACATTATCATTAAGCGCTAACTGGACAGGATATGAAAAATGCAAGGCCACGTTGCAATTATCTTGAAACATTTTAAACTGGTGTCTACTATATGAAAATAAAAATAAAACATATTTGAAGGCTTGAATCAAGAACAAGCAAACATGTTAAAAGCTTATACCTTTTTTATGCACTGAAGGAGTGAACTATTTAGAGTTCACAAAAAAGAGGTAATCTTTTATGTTGGCAGCTATTAAGTTTAGTTCTTATTTCTAAATCTGAATGTGTAAGTACAGATCAAATAGATGAACAACTTGTATCCCAATGTAAAAAGTATACATATTTAGGGATTTCTATCATTTGCTCCCTAATTGCCTGGCTAGATCAGAACTTACTATGAAGAGGACATAAAATGGCTGGACAATTGTAAAGTATATGCTGAGTACAAAGTATTCAAATAGAATTGATGCCATTATTGTGTGTGAACTCAGTGACACTCAAGTAGGGCTGGGCCACTTCAGAGTGAATATTGTTTTTCAATGTTCAGAACAATGACGAATGTATTGATGAATCCGTGCTTCAAAGTTAAATTTATCCTACTTTGGTACACTAATGTTGGTATTGTGGAGTCAAATAATACATTTTAGGGCTTCAGTACTTCTGTAAGTTTCACATCATGACGTGTATAAAGTGAAAAAAGGTATATTTTGTATTAAATACAAAACAAGTTGTTTGCTCTATACTCAAAGTGTAGACAGGCTTTTATCAAAACCTGTCTATTATCTAACACTTAAATGTTTTATGTACTGTCAAGTGCTTTACTCACTTCATGTCTGTACACGGTAACTTCTGTGCATGTCTCAAAGCCACCTGGACTCCAAGTCAAACATTAACTGGCAGTGTAGGGAGTGAGATAGGCATTTCATAGGTAATCAGGGCAGCCATCTGTATGAGTAAAACGCACACTCAAAACGAAATCACCAGAGGTGGAATAAGTATTGCAACATCGTACTTAAGTAAAAGTAGTCTTACTTTAGTAAAAACGGACTAAAGTACAAGTAAAATTACAAGTTCACAAAATTACTCAAGTAAAAGTAAAAAAATAGCTTATTTGTAAGTACTGAAGTAAGAGTACATTTGCGTTACTAAAATTTAATTCTCCCAAAATGGGATTTTCACCAAAATGGACAGTTCCAGTTCTCAGCTTAATTTTGAGGCCAGCAAAATTGGTTGCACTGAACCTTGACCTGAACTTTGATCTCTTTAAGCATTTTTCATTGACTTATAATTTTGCCGTACATAACATTGGGGGGGGGCGCGGACTGCACGGGGTGACACCATCAGAGGGGGTGACACCAAATCGACCATGTTTATAGTCCAAGTGTTAATATGCTATAAAGTCCTTGCCAATTCAAAGTTAGTGTCCAAAAAGTGTATTTTCTAACTAGAAAATCCTTTACTTTAACAGTTCATAAAAAAATGTATTACAGCCTATAGGCCTAATCTCAAATGCGCGTTCTGCTGTGGTTGCAGCTGATATGATCGTTACAATGTCGTTGCATTCATACAGCCTATGTACTTTAGGGAGTAGCCCATGTGTAGGCCATCATTTAATGGCTTAATAATAATTGTTTTCACATCTTAGGTATATTTTATGTACCCTTTAATTTCAATGATATAACAACTGAAACAAGTGTCTGTAATGCAAAATAGGACACACTGGATAAAATTCTAAATCATAGTGGTTATATTATTCAAATTTAGGAGAGTAATATTTACCATGTCAGAAACATGCACCTATGACAAGAATACTGTTACGACTTTGCTCTCGGCAATGCACTGCCAAGGATTAGCCATTCTCATTTATTTAAACTAGTCATATCCTGACAATATCAACGTGCTGTCTTCCGGGGTTCAAAAATATGGAGCATGAGCCATTATCCAAAATATCTGCTTACATTGCCAACTGCACCATTTTTCTGTGAACGCGCACAAACTCCATGGAGTTAACACCGACTTAACTAACACACATCTTAGTCACTGTTGTAGTACCGTTTAACACCCATTTGGATAATCAGAGTTTGTAAACTCCGAGTTTCCTTGTCAACCTCGAGTTAGATCAGAGAAGTTTAACCTCCGTTCGTAGTATAGTTCCAGGTCTATTTCCCAGCAGTGCCCTGTTAAAAGGCAGAATATGTACATTTCAATAAAAAAATAAATAACAAATAAGCACAATGTACAATATTTAAATATTTAACACTCTTCAACTCCCAAATTCTCTAATAAAAGTCTGAATTGTTCAACAGAAACAAACTGTTCTAATTTCATGAGGCTAATTTCATTAATGTTGAATCTTGTTCCATTTATCAGAGGCAAAAAAATGAAAGCTGATTTACCAAGTTCTGTTTTCACTTTTGGGCTTTCAAGGGTGATCTAGTCCTGTGAGCGTGTCCTATGACTACTGGATTTGTGTTTTAATAATGAAGTAAGGTTATGAAGTACAAAGCAATGGAGGATAAATTGATTGTGGCGATCTCAGCAACTCCATAGTAGGCCTATCACATTATAGCCTTATGCAGAACAAAAGAAGGCTGTATGGAAATAGATCTGCAATCTGTTCGGTGTGACTGGTGAGTTCAAATTGAGATGCTAGTTTAATGTGGGTAAGTATTTGAATGTATGCTAAACTGTCGCCACTGTACTCATTAATGACTACTTTGCAGATTGCTGTTAAGTCTTTATGGTATAGAGTAGAACCTAACTCAATTTGATTGGGGCAACCGTGACAATGAACACGGTACTCATTAATAGTGTTGGGCAAGTTATTTTCAAAATGTAATATATTACGTATTACTAGTTACTTTCATTTGAAAGTAATAAGTTACTTTACAATATTACTATCTATGTAGAGTAACTTGTTACTTATTACACTACTTTTGCATTACTTTCACATAAATAACTGACTTTATAGAATGGAAGAGTGTATAATACAACACAACAAACCTTAACCCTTCTATAATGCAGCATATAATGAGGACATGACAAGACACAAAATCTCTTTCTATGCTATTTTCATCAAGGTTCACAGTCACAGAAGAAAAAGGCATGGGCATATGTGATTAACATGTAGGCTAAGCATAGCCTAAAAAATCTAATAAATAGAGTAAAAAACACAGGGGAAACAGAGGAAGGAAACCGAATTGGTTTAACCTGTATCCAAACAAAGGCGAAATATACAACCGAGATAAAATCTATAGCCAACCAAACGCTGATAAGTAAAACTATTGAAGGCATTTGGCCTAGACCTATACTTAGGGCACTGGAGGGCTAGCCTATTCCTTACCACTAAAGTACTTGTTAGAGCGCATCACGGGAAGCAGCTAAAATCGAGACGGTTTCGTTTTGGGGTGAGCACTGATCTCCCGAGACTGAAGAGTATTTCGACTGGTACATCGGACGGTGTTGGGGCATTATAGCAGAGTGCGTTTTTTTACATTCTTGGAAACTGGTGCAGGCTTTCCATCATAGAGACAGATTTGAGATAATCCATCAAGTCTGTTTCCACGGACACGGGCGCGTTGGAGTCAGTGGTGGCGTTGCAGTGTACATCAAAGAAAAAAATAAAAGTCATCCTCGGTGGAGGCGGCAGCAGCGAGTTGAGGATCGGGCATTGGGGTTGCAGGCTCTTCTGTAAGGGAGCGGCACTCCGTAATGAGCAGGAGCTTTATGTGGTCTCTAACCCAGCGCAGCTCGTAGCGGCCAGCAACGCATCCTTGGAGTCGAGAGTCGCATCAAATCGACCTTTGATTGCTCCCACAATAATGTCAGGCAGTCCAGTGGTCATCTATGATCGGCCATGTTTCACTACCAGGGTTTTGGCCATTAGAACTTCCTAGCGTTGGTTGAAGTGTTCAATAAAAACAAGTGTCCTCACCCTGCAGAATGTCCAGTGCAACTGTGAAAGGCTTCATAATGGAACAGTATTATTTGAGAAACTGGTATTCCCTATCGTTCATTAACAGCAAAACATAGTCTTTGGGGCAGATTAGCACTAAGGACAGTGCATTCATTTAATCATCAATTTAATAATTTGAGAAGAATTCAGACAACATTTAATAAAATTGTCTATCAAGTGTGATAGCCTTTTTGTTCATAAATACAAAACGGCTCTCACAAGGGGGCCGGCTCAGAGCCAACTCGTCCACAAATGACACATCACAAACACTCAGCCTACTGCATAATCTCAAAACTAACCCCAAGTCTATTAAAAAAAACTTAACTTTTCACCATTTGCGGCTATTCGGATTTTAAATTAAGCCTGTGGTCTTCATGGCTCTCAAAACATCAATGGATGTGTCCCTCCTCTGAAATTTCAGTGACAGGCTCGCTCTCCAGTAATAAAATGTCTTTCATACAGGCCAAATCAGCAACAAAACCTACATTGGTCTTAGTGCGAGATGGGTCACCTGCTGTTTTTAAATGTTGCGCTGACGCTAGACAAACTTTTTTTTTAAACGAACCACTCAGTTGTAGAGACATACGTTTAAAAATAGTAAAACATTTACGTAGGCAATTTTTACAGATCCCCCCCAAATTTTTATTTGTATGCCTTTCAGCCCTTGTCTCATTCGGCTCCCCCGTAATTCACACCCTGGATATATTGAAGCAACATCTCAAGACAGCCAGGAAGTTAAAGCTTGGTCGCAAATGGGTCTTCCAAATAGACAATGACCCCAAGCATACTTCTAAAGTTGTGGCAAAATGGCTTAAAGTCAACAAAGTTAAGGTATTGGAGTGGCCATCACAAAGAAAACTGTTTAAATGCTACCAAATACCAGGGGTGTAAAGTAACAAATTACGTACATCTCGTTACTGTATTTGAGAAGTATTTAAAACATTGGATACTTTTACTGAGTACATTTAAAAAATATGTAGTGTACTTCGCTTCATTTAATTTGCATTCCGTTACTGAATATTTTTAAATTTGCTATTTGCTTCACTCTCAAAACAGCTGAATGCAGTATTTTTTGTCAAACTGCAGAAATTACAGCTAAGTTTCGTGTACTGTAGAGAAGATATTTGGGGTTGAAAATGATGAGCGTTTTCTGAAATGCCTATTGAACTTATGGCAATTAATGTTTTGTAAGGCAAAATGATAAGTCAATGAAATATGCTTAGAGGTTTTTGCTGGTCTTACATTTATGCTGAGAACTGAAACTTTTTACGTCTATTTTGGTGAAATTAAATTTGAATGAAATTTTAGTAAAGCAAATGTACTTTTACTTCAGCACTTTTAAAAAAATTACTTTTACTTGAGTAATTTCATGGACTTGTAATATTACTTCATTTTATTTTCTACTTTTACAGTTTTAACTAAAGTAACACTACTTGTACTTGAGTAGGATTTTTCAGTACTCTACCTCTGCCAAATACAAAATAAAAGTGTAAGTAAAATTCTGACCCACTGGGAATGTAATGAAATAAATAAAAGCTGATTATTCTGCTATTATTCTGACATTTCACATTCTTAAAATAAATAAATAAATCCTAAAACAGTGAATGTTTACTAAGATTAAATGTCAGGAATTGTGAAACACTGAGTTAAAAATGTATTTGGCTAAGGTCTATGTAAACGTCTGACTTCAACTGTAACTTCCTGGCCACAGGCAGCATATTAATACAAGTGAAGAGAATTTGCCCTGAGGATTGTTCCCAGGTAGTGGATTAGCTTGTCAACCCCACTTGCAAACTTCTCTTTCCTTTAATCACATTGATAGCACACCATCTTGCAACCACATAATGACAGATTGGGGGAAACTAACCAGGTGGTCGCACTTATGCCAGAAAGAGGATGGTGTGTGAGTGAGAGGTGGGGGTGTGTTATGGTCAGAAAAAGAGGGCATGTGGAGTTCACGGGTAAATAACTTTTGGTACATTTTTCTGGCAATGTGCTTTCCTCCTCCGGCGATGTGCTTCCCCTTTACAAGTCAAATTTGGTTTCCTTTAATATTTGTGTCAGACTTAAGGGTAGACAAAGGGGGTATGAACAGGAACTGGAGTGGAAGACAAGTACACTATTATTTTCTCCTCATCATAAATATAAGGAAGCAGAACGGGTGGCCTAAATGATCATTTCTAATATGGCCAGTTTGATTGTGTATGTCTTATTGTACTTTAAGGAAAAGGAAGTTGCAATCATTTCACCATTTAATGCAATGCCTTTGCAAGTTTTCAAAATGGGCGCTTAACAAATGGTGTTCTGAATCCTTAATGCTACTGGGCAAGTTTGAACCAACTAAAGCATTTTGGGAGGGATGGATAATACATGAATGTGCCTAGTGACGACATACCATTGCACCAGAGACTGCAGTCTGGCCAAATTATGCTGATAGCCCTGTACCAGGAGGTGGATGCACTTACTGGTTCACTACTTGAGTGTGCAAAGGCAATTACTTTCTTCATTGCGCTCCGTACGCCCAGATTTTCTGCAGCCACCCACTCTCGATAAGCCTTAACCTTCTTGCCCTGGCAGGCCCCCATCCACTTTAATTTGAACTGAGTCAGGGCGGATTAGCTAGCTACAGTTATACAGCTGCAGTCTGGGATACTAGATTCATTCATGTGGTGTGATGTCTTGTTTTTAGTTACACATTAAGAGTTAATTTCAGACTGCATACAGTAGGGCTGGGTGATTAATTGAATTTTAATTACGATTTTGGCTTTCAAAGATTATGAGAACAAGATAATCGAGAAAATACGATTACTGTGCCGTATTCCGTTTCGCGACGATGCTTTAGTTTTGTCTTGCATTAAAAATCCAGTGCACCCATTTTCTTTATGGTGGGGAGCGTGTTCGCCCTCTATTAAACGTCAGACTAACTCTCAACCAGGTAATGGCATGCTAAGTTCAGGCCGAAGAACTATGACGGAGCCTTTGATCAACAAGAAAGGTAAAACTAATTCAGTGGTATGGAAACACTATGGTTTCAAGGAGTCTGACGAGGAATAACAGCACATTATGTGCAAGACTTGTCACACGGTGGTGTTTGCACCTCAAAGTAATACTACCAATGTAATAATAATTTAATAATTTAAAACTCAACCACAGATTTGTATAGCCCTATTCAAACAGGATTTGTTTCTCTAGGGGAAGTAGGGTAATTTGGTTATTACTTTCGCAGTCTTAAATCCCGTCCGAAACGCGTTTCTGCTTTTCCCCCACCTCCCTTGTATTCATTCCAGCCGCAAAAACTTACTGTTTTTCAGTGTACCCGTTGGTTGTCTGATCATTTTATTCCTGTCCGATTCAATGTCTGTATTAAAGCCTGGTTAATACTTTTGCGAAGAAACACGTAACGTCTCTGCATAGTTTCATATAGAAGGGGTTTCTGGGAAAGCGTAGCTCACAGAGGCCTGCCAACGTGTTGACAGGGAGTCCTCCCAAATCCTAACAGCTGTATCCAAAACAATTGAAAACTCAGATGACACAATGAAATGGAGGAGATAGGCTGATTTTCAATAGCCTTCTAATCATACTAGTGGTTTTCTATGTACTTAGCTTGTACATAGTATAGCCTGCGTATATTATAGGCTATATGTTACAAATGTATCCGAATGTATTGTACAGCACTTTGGTCAGCTCTGCTTTTTTTAAACGTGCTCTATAAAAAAAACTTCAACCTTCGGTCACTTTGCTTTTTCTTTCATGGGACATGAACGGGAGCTTCCATGTCCGTGCTTCTTCTACAGTTTTCTGTACATTCTGGATCACTGAATGCGACACTGCCACCTATTGGGCCCGTTAAACTTACGTTGAAGTATGTAGGCAAACTGCTGTGCAAACGTAAGTGCCAAATGAACTTTTACGTTCGCTAACGCGCTCACAGAGAAGTATAAACCAGGCTTTAAGTGTAGTCACTCCATTTCTGGGGTGCTCATGCCGCGATTCAATTGATTTAATTTGTACACTAGCAATGCAGGTGGTAGGCATTGTCCGTGAAGGCCTACCAAAATAACGAGTTGGAAGGTGTAAAAACAAAAGCAGTAAAACAGTTGTCTGAATTATATATATATTTTTTTTTTTCAGTCAAATTATGTTTAAAAAGTGTAAAATCCACTGTTTAAAAAGCCCTGTTTTTTGTTTAAAGTTCAATAAATGCATTGTTCCAAAAGTCAAGGAGTAATCGTTTTAAATAACGGTGATTTCAATATTGACCAAAATAATCATGATTATCATTTTTGCCATAATCGAGCAGCCCTAGCATACAGTAACAGTAAATGTGGCTGTTCCCTGACAGTCCAGCTTTATTTTGTAGCTCTTGAGTTGTGTGTGTGTGTGTGTGTGTGTGTGTGTGTGTGGGTGGGTGGGGGTAATAATGGGTAATATTAGTATTACAAGCTGATACTTCATGGGTGCCCCTCATCATCATGCATTAAACATGCCTACACACTATAATTACACATACAACTAATGTTCTTCACCAGTTCTTACATATCATCCCAGCATGCAATAACAGATGGGTGAGTGAGAGAGCAGAAAGATAAGAGAGAAAGATAGTGTAAACAGCATCACAGGATCACAGGCTTTTATCTGGTATGTGTGTGTTTCGATGTGTGTGCTCTAGGTGGTAGTTACTTCAGAAGTGCACGGCCCAGTTGGCAGTTTCCCAGACATCCATGCTAGGAAACAGTACGTGATCTAAAAACAACCAGCTGTATAGGCTTGTTAGAAAAGGTGCACAAGCTTTGGAACTTTTAGAAAGACTCAATGTGCAAGCTGTAACCTCATGGCCAATGGTACAGTAAATTAAAGAACTGCTGCAAAAGATTGTTCCCATATTTATAGGTTGTGTTACATAATTCTCTATCTGAAGAACAGAATGGTGCAAGTGCGGGGTTCAACTGTTTATCACGTGTGTTTGCACAAAAATAGCAAAATGCTTATCAACTCATAGAGGTCTTCTGCTGCTGCTGAGTAGGTGATGGAAACCAGTGGATATGCCTCTGTCAGCACAGGAATGCCAGTTCTAGTAATTTACTCGTAGCCTGGGACCAAGGACGGCTCACTAGACTACTGGAAATTCCTTCTGAAGAAGCCCTAGAGGCCCCCTTTTCCACCTTAGAAAAAACTACGGCCAATTCAAAAAAAATAAATATAATACCCCTCACTTTCCAAGATTTGGCCAGTTTTCCTTTCATTGAAAGTATCTGAGGGTTTAAAAGAAAATCTAACAATGTCTACTCCATAAATTCACAAGTTAACTTTTACCAAGGAGCATGAAATTAAATGCCTTGACTGATGAGACAGTAGAGAAGAGGCAGTTTTAAAGTCTCAGATGTGGATGTCAAATGAAAGGGTTGTGTTTTCAGGAAGGCATTTCTCACTATTTCTCTCATGAACCAAAAGGAGTTGTCCAAATGGGGACCAGTAGAGACCAGGGGTAATTATATGGCCATAAAGCTTAGGTGCTAATCTAGAGTCTGCCACTATCCCAGACAATCCTAAAACAAGCCTCCCTGCCCCCAAGACACACCCAGAACTAGCTTAGCACAAGGAGCCCATCAGCATTCACTGGGGGTCAAATATTTAGAAAATGTCCTCTCTAAAACATTCTGGTGTAGCTGAATTGTGATTTAGGCAATATATTTCAGTAAAAATGCAGTTCATGTCCACTGCAAAAACTGTGTCAACACTTGTAAGTTCACATGCCAGTTCACAAAGTAAAGTGCCTACTGCATTAACACGTTGTCCTGCATGACTGCCTTCCCTTCAATAACAGACTTCAGAGAAGAATGGTAATAGAAGTTTCAAGTCAACACGCTGCCATTATTGTAATATTAGATATTTCAATGTCTATTCTAAGGGTCACATTTTTGTGCATTGAATGTTATTTCTAAAGGCAAATGTACATTATATTCCTGCAAAAATTCTGGTATTTCTTTAGTACCCAGCTTTAATAATCATTCACTTTTTATTATTCTCCAAAATAATCTTGAGTGCCTTGAAATCTATCAACATTTTAGAACATAAGGTTACAGGCAGATTAAGTTTCTTCCCCTGCTATATACCTGTTACTTACCCAGAAAATAAAAACAGAGCAACAATTACTATTATTTTTGGTTATTTCAGCAACCATTTTGTGCTAACATGAATCAGGAACCTGCCTGTGTGAATGCTTCTAAACTCCCTGGACTATCGTGTCTCAACGTGTTCCACAACGTCACATTAAAACACAAGCCACTTCTATGGAATGGGAGAGCACTAAAAAACATCAGCAAAACCCAGAGTAGCACAGCTCACTTGGTCACTGGTTGAGGAGGTGTGGGGGGTAGGGAGGGGATATTCAGAGTGGCCTAGTTGGAACAGTCCAACCCGTCCACTATTCTATTAGGACAAGGATTCCGGGGGTTGTAGATTCTGGAGGTTATATCAACATCTAGGCTATCTCAAATCTTAATGTACAAGGGGTTCCATCAACTGATTTTATCAGTCACAGGGGAGAGAAAAATGAATGATGAAGTGTTATGCAGCATTCTCACTGTTCTGTAAACAAAAGCATAGTCTTCATCGGCATTTGGAAAACTTTAGGTAAATTAGATATTTGAAAGTGTATTCTGCTAAAGCAATCATAGTTAGGGTTGGGAGCTGAATTTCAGTCTTGGGAATAGTTCCGTAGGTGGCTGTATTAAAAGCTTGAAGGAATTAAAAGACTTCATAAGGAGGGGAGTCTAAAGGACTAAAGGAAATCCTTTTATTTATGTTTTGTTTACATGAAGTTTATGACATATTTGTAAAGCTGTTTGTAAACCTAAGAGTTTTTCTGTCTTTTGAGCAACATCCCCTTTTTTTTATTCAAGCTTTAACTCTGAAATTAGCTTTGGGTTACAAAAAACAAGATGTCATAAAATACATGTGTAAACCTACACCTTCCCGTCAACCTTTCTCCAGAGGGTCTTTCATGTCCAGTTTGGGGCCTCTTAAAGCCATGTGTGGCACTCCAATAAATGACCAGTTTATAATAAAAATAATGTGCTTACGCCACCCGTCTACACTTTAATTGAGGTGTCACTCTTTGGAAGATTAAAACATTGTGGGAACATGAAAAAGGGATATTTTTCTTCACCCACGATTCAAGTACCATACGACTTTCTACATGGTTTAAAAGAAACAACATCACAAATTATGTCAGTCCTCTGCTCTTTGAATGCTTAAGGCTCCAGTATACTATACTATGTAAGCATTTCCTGTTTATTTTCCTGCTTTCTTTTCTTTTGTTTGTTCGCAGAGGCTGTGATGGTGTACTTGTTCGCTTCTGATTTGAGTTTGTGGTTGCTAATACCCCAATACTGCAGGGGGAGCCAAGCACATTACGGATCGTGAGAAACAATGAGTGGTTACAAGTTGTAAATGTGTTCATATTTTTCAACATCTTCAGCTAAGCTGGTCTCAAAAGTATTCATAGTTCAAGATAAATTCCCAAACTCTTTGAAATAAGTGCTGCTTTGACCAAAACAGTGTTTTCCCAGTGGGAGGTCCAATGTGCCCAAGGATGCCCTCCTACCTCTACAACAATTATATTCATGTAAGGTGGAAGAGACAGAGGGGAGATGTACGTATGTTAGAGAGCACAGCGCAAACAGTGACTTGGCCAGGCCGCATGTGCTGTGCCTTTTCATTTCACGTCCGATTTACCAAACCTGCGGCTCATTGCGTGATCAACGCCTGTCACCGCCCTCTTAATGTAATTTGCGGTGACCGGTTTAAAAAAAGCAATGTAATGGGCCTCCTTTTATCTATCATGGAACCGCCGACCCTCGGGAAAAGAAAACAAAGGATTGGTGATCATGAAACAGACATACTTATATTAGGGTTGGGCCGATTCGTGACATCGTGTTGATTCATGACATCACGATGTGGCAATCATATCAGAATGTTTACATTTTGTGTCACTTTATGGATCAGTTCCCAGATATAAACAAGAGGTCAACCGATAGTGAATATTTAAAGGCCGGCATAATTATAGTTTGGAGCAGGAAAAAGCCGATTGCCGATTAATCGACCGATATCACTGCTTGCTCCCTAGCTTTATTATAGCTATGAAATGCTAGCTAGATTTATTATAGCTAGCTAGGTAGCTCCATGTTTGCAAAGCTTAACCATGTTAGCTAGCAAGCGCATTACGTTGAACTTGACACACCAGAAAAAAACCTGTTTATGTTTGAGGAAAAGGCTGGCTTGTTACTTCCTGTCAGTAGCATTGCATATGGTTAACAAACAGTAAATATGATCTGACAGTATGTTGAAAAAAAGGCTGGCTTGTTAGCCAGACATCTCATTGTCCCCAAATCAATAACTTTTTTCACAGGGCACCCTTTTTCCACTAAGATTAGCGTGTTTTAACAGTTTTGTTAAACAAGGGTATCATGGCTCATCCCGTCCTCGCAACGAATGAACTTGAGGCTATGACTGACAGTGATAGCTACTTACCCACACATATTTGACGTGAACATTTTTTATATTTATTTGGGGACAATAAGATATCTGGCTAACAAGTGACTTTTTGTTAAACATACTGTCAGATCATATTCACTGTTTGTTAACCATGTGCAAATGGAAAATGCTTTTTAATTTCAAATTTGGCATACATTGGCTGTACAGCTAAATTAAAATACAAACATATTTTTTGCATTTGGATTTTAATAATGACCAATATTGTGTTCAATACTTAAAATCGAAATTGCAAACTCATTATGGCTTTAACATTTTCAAGTTTGACTTTTCATTAGAATTTTGTCATACTTATATACCTATAGACTATATACCTCTACAGACAACATCGCTTTCATTAGTTTAAAAAATCCATCTAACAGGACTGAGCTGACTCTGGCTATCGTAAACTCCCTTGATCGCCCCCTCTGTCTTATAAACCCGCCCTCCCCCCACCAAACAGATGAGTTTCAGGGTAGACCTATGACATCAACCGAACTTACACACATTCGTGACTAACATGTCAAAAGAAGTGGAGGATATTAATGGATATGTTATGAATTTCCTAGGCCAACACTGCTGTCCTCAGCCTTACCTATTCACTATCTATCCAGTACCTTCTATGTATCTTTCTTTACATCTGAGTCTCAAAAAAATGGCACGATAAGTCAGACTAAGGACATAGCTCTTGAGTTGGAATGTTTGCCTAAGTTCTGACAAATAGCCGGTGCTAAGTATTTTTTGTGTTTGGTTCCACTTTCATAGTACCACGTTTCTGTCAGTTTGGTGCTTCACAAAATCTGTAGGCTACAGTTAGTTTGGTGCTTCAAAAAATCCATTGGCATTCAATGGGGGAACACATGTAATTGGGAACACTTAAAGAGACACAAGAACAAATGCTGAATATTTAGTATTATCTACCCCAATGGTTCTTAAATGGGGGTACGCAACAAATTTTTTTAAATGTTAATAAGAAAACATCAGCCATGCACCATTCCACCTATAAGTCTACTGTAACATTTCCAATAGAAAATATTAAATGTAAACTCGATCAACCACGTTTTCTATTCAATATTCCTATTTTCAAAACAATTCATTTCCAAAGCAACAAATGCATTGAAGTTCACAATTAACGTTTGTTCACTGTGAGGTCTGTGTGCCACAAAATGGAAATCCTGCACCAGTGTTTATACTGACGCGGCCACGCCAATGACAGGCCATGTGAAAGGACTCATAGCGCAAATTCAAAATATTACGCTGAATTACAGTGGGCTCATTGTCATTGACAGGGAAGCAGTGTCATCCAAGAAAACAAAGTCCTGTTTTGAATGACAGCGTCAAAGTAATGAACTTAAGTCAAACTGCACGACTGTTTCGACACCTTTGTGAAAACATTTGAGCTGAGATAGTATATGTTCTTATGCTGTGACACCCTGAAGAAGGCTGTTTGTGCCGCTACGTGTGGACAGTTATCTAGTCCTGTTTTTAACATGCATATACCTATATTGTAATAATTTTGCTATGAAATAGCTATATCATTAAAGGCTTTTTTTTACAAAAAGGCTTTGCCTGAAGAGTGCCTTGGACTTTGAACTTGTTTGAAATTTATTTGAACTTCTGAGCACTCTCGACTTTTTCGTTTTTTTCAGTATATGTTCTTGGTTCAGCAAAGACCTCCTCTCCTCATTGGTGTCCACATAATTGTATGTTCAAAACGTATCAATACGTTTTTGATAAAAAATAACATGTTTCTTTATTCTATACTTCCTGGGCAGTCCATTTGGCTGTTTAGCTCAATATTTTGGATAAAATGTTTGGGCTCTGATTCAAATTCTACTATACATACAGTGTTAATGCTGTGTTTTTATATACATTTTGAAACCTTTTTTCTAACAAAATCATCTTGTGCTGGTAAGGAGGTACTTGGCTGGGAAAAAATATTTCAAAGGGGGTTCATCATAAAAAACAAGTTTGAGAATCACTTATCTACCCTAATAAAATAAAACCCTGTATGACCTAATATTCATCAGAAATACTTTTAAGAGGAGATAGATTAACATTGATTGCAAGCTGGATTCATTAAAAAATACCTGCTTCAATGCAAATGTTGTGGACCATCTATACTGAACTGTTTAGTTTGAACATCCAAAGTTTGAAGGGCTGAGGTCCTACCGAATGGCAACATACAAGATAGAAAACAAAATAGAAAAATATATTTGAAAGAAGTATTTGGTACCAAGAGATGAACAGTTTCAATGTTTTCATGTTGCACTGAAAATAATCTTGCATAAGCAGCCTCTAAGCCTACAACATTACAGCTGTTGCCAATTCCTAGGGAGGATCGGGAAAGCACTTTTCCAGCCAATTTCTAAGAGGCATACAAAGGGAATCCCCTCCTTGTAACACTGCCCGGGGGGGAGAGTCTAGGCACAACGCCAAAATGTGCACAATCAGCTGTGCGCTTGGCTCACGCACACAAACTTTCTCTTAAAATACATACCGCACACTAATGCGAAGACAGACCCACATACACTGATTGGTAGTGGTGGGAAAGAAAAAAAAAACACTCTTTTTTTTTTTACTGCTGTAGTGGATGGGAGCACTGTGGCCAGCAGCTGTACCGGGGCCAAGGCCAGCTTTACCAGTTAAGTTTCAGCAGAACGCCATGCAAAGGGTCAAACAGAGTTTTTCATGACGCGGTTGCTGACAAACGTACAGAAGTTTGGAGTCGTGGTGAGGCCCTACTTCCTGTTGATCTGTCTTCCTATTATATTATTATTATAACTATTCTAGCTCATTCATACCTCACTGTGCAAACACAACCCATATTGCAAGGGCTGCACCGCCAGTTGGAATTATTGTAAAGATAGTTATTAGCCAACATGAGCAAAATGCACATGACACACTAAGCTCAAGCATAGTCCTTATTTCGACACCTGCATGTTGTCTACAAACTAAAAGACTCGGTGCAGTCAAGTGCATGGAATAATACATTCTATGTTTGCGATACGGCATGTAAATAATGAAATGAAGAAAGCATGTTTAATTGTCTTATGTCTCAAACTCTTTCCACCAATGACAATTG
>JAVQIZ010055698.1:0-10480 GCA_036023535.2 Galaxias brevipinnis
TTGTGGTCCACTAAGCTAGATCTGTGAGGAGGGCTTTCTAGACAGCAGCCAGAGTTAAGGAGACCCCTCAGCTAGAAGCCTGCCTCTATTACAAGACCCTAAACACAGTCACTGACACGTACAGAGAGAGAGAGAGAGAGAGAGAGAGAGAGAGAGAGAGAGAGAGAGAGAGAGAGAGCATATTGTAACACATAGGCTTTTGTCTAGTATAACAGGCTGGCCAAGCAAATTCTTTGGCGAAAACATTCACTCACTATGAGTCATCACATCCTCCATTACAATAGCAGAGAAACCCACTGACACACACCACAGACCAGCTCACTGACACACACCACAGACCAGCTCACTGACACACACCAGCTCACTGACACACGCCACAGACCAGCTCACTGACACACACCACAGACCAGCTCACTGACACACACCACAGACCAGCTCACTGACACACACCACAGACTAGCTCACTGACACACGCCACAGACCAGCTCACTGACACAGACCACAGACCAGCTCACTGACACACGCCACAGAGCAGCTCACTGACACACACCACAGACCAGCTCAGGGAGGGAGAACAGTATGATTGACAGCTGCTACAACTAATTGGGCCTTAACTCAGATGTGGTTGTTCCGATTATGACCAATATAATTTGTTATCAAATTAGAAATAAACTATAGTCACTGCTTTTTACAAAACAGTGCACTGAATGGATGTTACTGGAACAATAGCCAAGTCGGCATGGAAACCATCTCTCTAGGTTCAGCCTCATGCATGGCATGAAAGCATGTTTATGCAGATGAAGAGGAAATCTGGGGGAGAAAAGGTCCCATCGGTGGAGTCACTTTCATGTCAAAGTTCCCTATACGTCTTTACTCTCAAAACATTCTGTAAACTATTAGTTTGATGGTACTGTAGAAAGTCTGAGTCAGACCTGAGAGAGAGAGAGAGAGAGCGAGAGGGAGAGACAGAGAGAGAGGGAGGGAGAGAGTCAGAGACAGAGAGAGAGGGAGGGAGAGAGAGAGGGAGAGAGAGAGTCAGTGAGAGAGAGAGAGACAGAGAGAGAGAAATAGAGCGAGAGAGAGAGACACACACATATACCCACATAGGCCCACAACACACTGCATTTAGTTTATACAGTACCTGAGTATAAATGTTTTTATACAAATACATTTGGAATTGTTTCATAATTTTTTTTAACTATCTGTGTCTTATTGGGATCCATGCAAAGCAATCAAAAATTGTATTTGTATTATTTTGTAAACTGCTTTGGCAATATTGTCTACTTGTGTACAGTCATGCTAATAAAGCATTGAAATTGAAATTGAATTGAGAGAGAAAGAGACACAGAGAGAGGGAGAGAGAGAGACACAGAGAGGGGGGAGGGGGAGAGAGAGATAGAGGGGCTTGGGGGTGTAAAAATAAAGAAAATGCCAGTTTGAGCTGATATTCTAATGCTTACTGGAGAGAGAGGCGCCCGCAGCCCCAAGCCAAAGTATCCCCTCTGATCCTGAGATGTCTTGGGGTCAAACAGGGAAACAGGCTTGGGTTTGGCTTCCTAGAGATAGCTGATGAGTCTGTGGGTCCTGGTTCTTCCTGACCCTTCTGGGTCGGGGGTCAGAGGTGAGCTCATCTGCCTGCACACAGCAGTCCCAAGCAATTATTATGGGATGGTCGTGTGAATCAGTGTGTTGAGATTAGGATCCCAACAAAAGCAGGATTCATTTAGTTGTTTCCTGTAATCCCGATAAATCAGTCTTCTGTCTGAAGAGCAGTTGGTCAACATCCTCTCACACGCAGCCAGGCTTTGGAAATGAGTTTTCTCAACCAGCAGTATATTTTTAGTTCATATGAGAGCAGACCTTCAGTGACAGTGAGGAACACATTGACTCTATTTCACACAGCAAACATCAACAGACTATACCTCATATCTGTTAAGACACACTGCACTGGTCAATCATCTTGTGCATGCGTGTGAAGAGTGTGTGTGAGTGAGATGTGTGGTGTGAGAGAGTGAAGTTTGTGTGTGACGGAGGTGTGTGGATGGGTAGTGTGAAGTTTGTGTGTAAGGTGTGTACACGTGTATGAGGTGTGTGTGTGTGTGTGTGTGTGTGTGTGTGTGTGAGAAGGAAGGCGTTGGAGAGAGTGTTGGAGATCACATTAACAAATATACGCTCCATTCCTCAGCAGAAGGGTTAGGGTTAGGTGTGTGTGAGATGGGAGGAGGTGCACATCAGTTAACAAACTTCTCCATTCCTCGTGAGAGCTGACACTGAGTTTGTCTTCCAAGGAAATCCCTCTAAAACAGCATTTCATCTCCTTCACCCCACTAATACAAGCAGCAATCCAAACATATGGTTAACACACAGCTAGTATGCTATGTTGTAACTACGTTATCACACAGTGTTCTCTATCTATAGTTCTATGGTGTAACTGTGTATGTTATTACACATAGTGGTCTCTATCTATAGTTCTATGGTGTAACTGTGTATGTTATAACACATAGTGGTCTCTATCTATAGTTCTATGGTGTAACTGTGTATGTTATAACACATAGTGGTCTCTATCTATAGTTCTATGGTGTAACTGTGTATGTTATTACACATAGTGTTCTCTATCTATAGTTCTATGGTGTAACTGTGTATGTTCTAACACATAGTGGTCTCTATCTATAGTTCTATGGTGTAACTGTGTATGGTCTAACACGTAGTGGTCTCTATCTATAGTTCTATGGTGTAACTGTGTATGGTCTAACACATAGTGGTCTCTATCTATAGTTCTATGGTGTAACTGTGTATGGTCTAACACGTAGTGGTCTCTCTTTATGTTATTACACAGAGTGGTATCTCTCTATAGAATGCTATGGTATAACGATGTTATTACACAGAGTGGTATCTCTCTATAGAATGCTATGGTGAAACGATGTTATTACACAGAGTGGTATCTCTCTATAGAATGCTATGGTGTAACAATGTTATTACACAGAGTGGTATCTCTCTATAGAATGCTATGGTGTAACGATGTTATTACACAGAGTGGTATCTCTCTATAGAATGCTATGGTGTAACGATGTTATTACACAGAGTGGTATCTCTCTATAGTATGCTATGGTGTAAAGATGCTATTACACAGAGTGGTATCTCTCTATAGTATGCTATGGTGTAACGATGTTATTACACAGAGTGGTATCTGTCTATAGTATGCTATGGTGTAACGATGTTATTACACAGAGTGGTATCTCTCTATAGTATGCTATGGTGTAACTATGTTATTACACAGAGTGGTATCTCTCTACAGTATGCTATTGTGTAACGATGTTATTACACAGAGTGGTATCTCTCTACAGTTTGTTATTAATATTTTCTGATTGAGTGTGTGTACGTGTGTGTGTGCAGTGTGTGTGTGGTGCATCGTGTGTGTGGTTTGTGTGCAATGAGTGTATGTGTGCAGGGAGTGTGTGTGGTATGTGGGCAGAGTGTGTGTGTGTGTGTGTGTGCGTGAGTGAGTGTGTGTGTGAGCCTGTGTGTGTGTGTGTGTGTGTGTTTAGTCTGAACAGAGAGCCACTTCAGGATCAATCAAAGTCAAGATACTAACATCTGCTTGAAATGTTGGTAAACATGTCAAACAAGGACACACACACACACACACAGACAAATGCACACTATACACTCACTGCACACATACACACACCACTTTCACTGAGCCTGAAGTGGCTTTCTGTTGGCAGGTCTCAACTGTGAAACTGATTGTCTGTCAAACTGCTGCCAGATACACACACACACACTGCACTGCAAACAAACTAAGCACACCACCACACGCACACACACGCAACACAATCAACAATCAACACACACTCACACAAACACAGACAGTGGTGTTCATTAGCTGTAGTGTAGTGGTTTGTTGCGTGTGTGCTTTATTCCTGGTTTGGTTATGCTACATGAAATGTCATGTAAGGTGTATTTATAAAGGCAAAGGTCAAAACAAACAATACAAGGTGATGTACATGTAAAAACTATAGAAATGAAATGTATTTCATATTTTTGATTGATTTCATAAATATTGGGAGACTGACATTTGTGATTGTGACTTAGGCCAGGTTGCACTTCCCATGCTGGCTGTTCCACACTCTCATCTGAACAGCTGCTGAGTGAGGCTGTGTGTGAGGCTGCTGTGTGAGGCTGCTGAGTGAGGCTACTGGAGGATGCTGCTGAGTGAGGCTGCTGAGAGAGGCTGCTGGAGGATGCTGCTGAGTGAGGCTGCTGAGTGAGGCTGCTGGAGGATGCTGGGTGAGGCTGCTGGGTGAGGCTGCTGAGTGAGGCTGCTGGAGGCTGAGTGAGGCTGCTGGAGGATGCTGCTGAGTGAGGCTGCTGGGTGAGGCTGCTGAGTGAGGCTGCTTGAGGATGCTGTTGAGTGAGGCTGCTTGAGGATGCTGAGTAAGGCTGCTGGAGGCTGAGTGACGCTGCTGGAGGATGCTGCTGAGTGAGGCTGCTGGGTGAGGCTGCTGTGTTATGCTGCTGAGTGAGGCTGCCGGAGGCTGAGTGAGGCTGCTGTGTTATGCTGCTGAGTGAGGCTGGGTGAGGCTGCTGTGTTATGCTGCTGAGTGAGGCTGCTGGAGGCTGAGTGAGGCTGCTGTGTTATGCTGCTGAGTGAGGCTGCTGGAGGCTGAGTGAGGCTGCTGTGTTATGCTGCTGGAGGACGCAACATTCATCCATCGTCATGAGTGTTTGGTCTGACACATGGGCGAGTAGTCGGGTTCTTTTCATTTGAAAACACCACTGTCCTTAACAAGCACTTCCAGTTCCTGTTTGGCTGTTTTTAAGTACTTCCTGTTTCCTTTCCCCATCTTTTACAAGCACTTCCTGTTTGCTGTTCCCATCCTTTACCCCTTTACATTCCACTGTCTAAAGAGTTCTCTAATGGGGACCTCAATAAAACATCACTCGTTCTCTTTAAAGGCAACATTTTGAACCACAGGACTGTTTACCAGTCTTGTGTTTTGAAAAGCAGTGGAGAGTGATAGGCCAAGAAAAGCAGTGGAGAGCGATAGACCAAGAAAAGCAGTGGAGAGTGACAGGCCAAGAAAAGCAGTGGAGAATGATAGGACAAGAAAAGCAGTGGAGAATGACAGGCCAAGAAAAGCAGTGGAGAGAGACAGGCCAAGAAAAGCAGTGGAGAGTGATAGAACAAGAAAAGCAGTGGAGAGTGATAGGACAAGAAAAGCAGTGGAGAGTGACAGGACAAGAAAAGCAGTCATTCCATCTGCCTCTGAAATCCCGTGGAGGAGCGCTCTCTGTATTTCTGTGATTATGTGTGTGTGTGTGTGTGTGTGTGTGCGTGTGTGCGTGCGTGCGTGTGTGCTTCTGTTTCTGTGTGTCTTTGTATATGCGAGAGACTCTGTGAGTGTGTGTGTCTGTGCGTGTCTCTCCCTAAATATATACAGTGCACGTAAATGTGTGTGTCTCTGTATGTGTGTGTCTGTGTGTGTGTGTATGTGTGTGTGTGTGTGTGTGTTTGAGAGAGAGAGAGAGAGAGAGAGAGAGAGAGAGAGAGAGAGAGAGAGAGAGAGAGAGAGAGAGAGAGAGAAGCTATTATTGGCACATAGTCTATGGTTATAATACAGCAGGTCTTAGGTCAGTCTGTCAGACAGAGTCTATGGTTATAATACAGCAGGTCTACAGGTCAGTCTGTCAGACAGAGTCTACGGTTATAATACAGCAGGTCTCAGGTCAGTCTGTCAGAGTCTGTTTATAATACAGCAGATTTCAGGTCAGTCTGTCAGAGTCTGTTTATAATGCAGCAGGTCTCAGGTCAGTCTGTCAGAGTCTGTTTATAATGCAGCAGGTCTCAGCTCAGTCTGAATGTGACGCGTCGCCTGCAACTGTGAATTCACATGACGACGCAACTCAACTTTTTGAGGCCAAACGCTGACAGGGACGTGTGTGCTCGTACACACACACACACACATCCATCCATTAGCTATACCGCTTATCCTTTGCAGGGTCGCAGCCGACACAATAATAAACAGAGTCTATGGTTATAATACAGCAGGTCTACAGGCCAGCCTATCCCAGAGGCCTGGAGGGATAATGTCTATCATAAAGCCAAACATTACAGAAGATGAAGCATCATGTTTATCTGCGCTGTCTCTCTCTTTCCCACACTGTACAATCTAATTGGCTAACCTTACTTAAAAAAGCATGCAAACCGATGGCCTTAAAAAAAACAAGTGGAATAGGCACCATGTAAAGTGGATTAGTAACTACAACCTACAATTCCTAGTCCACTTTACTTGTTTTTTTTAAGGCAATCGGTTTGCATCCCTTTTCAAGGTAAGGTTAGCTAATTAGATTTTACAGTGAACATACACAGCCAGCCAGCCCTCTCAGTCCAAGCCCGGCAGAAAGTGCCCGGCCCCTGGCAGCTCAGGCATTCAGCAGAGATCTGTTTCTGCACAATAAGCTGCTGTCACCTCCATGTTCACTCACTAGCCTCAGCGCAGTGACACACACACACACACACACACACACACACACACACACGTCAGCCCAGAAATGTCAAGAGGAGAGGTAGCAGTGTTGTCACAGCTTCTGCAGTAAAGGTCAGCCCTCCAGTCTCATCCACAGTCTGCTCTACACAGCAGGGCCAACAACCCTGCACCACACACCACTACCTAACTGGGCTTAACTGGGTTTAACTGGGCTAAACCCTGCACCACACACCACTACCTAACTGGGCTTTACTTGGTTTAACTGGGCTAAACCCTGCACCACACACCACTACCTAACTGGCCTTAACTGGGTTTAACTGGGCTAAACCCTGCACCACACGCCACTACCTAACTGGGCTTAACTGGGCTAAACCCTGCACCACACACCACTACCTAACTGGGCTTAACTGGGTTTAACTGGGCCAAAAACCCTGCACCACACACCACTACCTAACTGGGCTTAACTGGGCTAAACCCTGCACCACACACCACTCCCTAACTGTGCTTAACTGGGTATAACTGGGCCAAAAACCTCAACCACACACCACTACCTAACTGGGCTTAACTGGGTTTAACTGGGCTAAACCTTGCACCACACACCACTACCTAACTGGGCTTAACTGAGTTTAACTGGGCTAAACCCTGCACCACACACCACTACCTAACTGGCCTTAACTGGGCTAAACCCTGCACCACACACCACTACCTAAGTGGGCTTAACTGGGCCAAAACATGCACCAAAACAGGTAAACCTTAACCAAGTACTGGACCACTGTCCTATGATCAAGACGAGATGCATTCATTTGTTTATGATTCTCACATAGATTATGATTCTTCTTCTACGTATGGGCCCTAAGCACACTTCCAGGTGCAGCTGTAGTAAATCTCCTATCAGGACAGAGCACCTGCTCCGCTCGTTACATCTATGGTAATGACTCACGGAAAGGTCATGACCTTTGCAGATACTGTGGACCGTAACACACACACATGCTCACACATTCAATTCCACACTCACACATACACAGTCACATTCACATCCACATACACACACACGCACGCATGCACGCGCACACACACACACACACACACACACACATGCTCACACACACACACATTCACATACATTACATTACATTCATTTAGCAGACACTTTCATCCAAAGCGACTTACACACAAACACACACAGACACACATGGAGACATACTCCCACAGTCTGGGGTGTCGGTTGTGGTTCCCACCCTTGCCCACAGCTGACCCAGAGTTCTAAAGGTCATAGTCGTTAACCCTAATCAAACATGCATGAGGGCAGCTCTGTCAGTCAAACCAAACTCACCCTGTCCACACCACCCAACCAGCCATGAACGAGGGCAGTGCTGTGAGTCAAACCGAACTCACCCTTTCCACATCACCCAACCAGCCATGAACGAGGGCAGTACTGTGAGTCAAACCAAACTCACCAGTAAGCCAGTCAGCCAGCCAGTCAGCCAGCCAGCCAGCCAGTCAGCCAGTCAGCCAGCCAGCCCGCCAGTCAGCCAGCCAGCCAGCCAATCAGAAAGTATGTGGCTAGACCCATCAATGGTGGAGCGAGATAAAGTAAACAGGTCAACTTTGAAATAAGTCTTTGTCTTTCAGAATGCTAGTTTGGTTTGAGGCGACAGATCCGTTTGACCTCCCAGCCACAGGGGGCACTGTTGTTTGGTGCCCCCAGAGGGATGTAAGCGTTCCAGACAGATGGTTGGCTGAGCAAGGCCGTTCAAGGACAATAACCTGAACATGACCTATGACTAGGGTGACCAGATTCCCAGGAGTCAAATACGGGACAGGTGTCCCTTACAATTTTTTGGGGACAGATTCAAGGCCATTTCCTGAATTTCTGTGAATTATGGATATTAATATTGAACTTATGCACACACCTGCGTGAACACACACACTAGTATACTGTAATAGACGGCGCTACTAAGACAATCACCAGTAGTAGACCGCGCTACTCACGTACATCATCAGGTACAGCAGTAGACCACACATCACCAGGTACAGCAGTAGACCACACATCACCAGGTACAGCAGTAGACCACACATCACCAGGTACAGTAGTAGACCACACATCACCACTTACAGTAGTAGACCACACATCACCAGGTACAGTTGTAGACCACACATCACCAGGTACAGCAGTAGACCACACATCACCAGGTACAGTTGTAGACCACACATCACCAGGTACAGTTGTAGACCACACATCACCAGGTACAGTAGTAGACCACACATCACCAGGTACAGCAGTAGACCGCGCTACTCATGTACATCTCCAGTTACCGTAGTTGACAGCGCCACAGACACACATCACCAGAACTTTACAGTAGCTAAGGCACTACTCACACACATCACTAGCCCAGGTATGTTATACTATAGACGGTAATACTCATACACTGTGATAGCTATCTTAATATCCTTAATATAAACAAAGAAAGCATTTATTACTTATTACTTAATTTCGTTTTTGTGACATTCAAGGACCACCTATTAGACAGCTAGCTAACCTTTGGTTCTAGCTCAACATCGACAGCTACCCTACGCCTAAAGCCTGGCTTATACTTCTCCGTGAGCGCGTTAGCGAACGTAAACGTTCATTTGCCACTTCCGTTCGCACAGTAGTTTGCCTACATACTTCAACGTAAGTTTAACGGGCCCACTAGGTGGCAGTGTCGCATTCAGTAATCCAGAATGTATAGAAAACCGAAGAAGCACAGACACGGAAACTCCCGTTCATGTCCCGCGAAAGTATAAACAACGAGATGAAGGTTGCTCACTGTTTTTCATATTTTATTGTATCAAATCAAATCAAGTTAATTTATAGAGCACGTTTTAAACAAGCAGCGCTGACCAAAGTGTTGTACATTTACATACATACAGTTTATCAAACAATACAGATAACAGTTGTAACATACAGCCTATATGTAGGCTATAGCTGAAACTTGCTAAGTAGGCACACAGACAGACAGACAGCCAGGCAGAGAGATAGGCAGAGATACAGACAGACAGAGAGAGAGAGAGACAGGCCGGCAGGCAAACAGAGAGACAGACAGACAGTCTTGCCACTCACCAGTATCTACATGCTTTTGTGAATAAAAATGTTTCGGTGCTGATATAACCTCCCTCCGTCTGCAGCTGGTGTGAGTTTTTATAATCTGGGATTTCATTCAATGCACAAAGCTTTTTGTCATGACTATTAATAACAGTAACGGCTAAACTCTTTCATGTATTTAAAATGTTTCATATGTTTATGGTTTGTTTGAGTAAACTGAATGGTCGCCAAAGAGTTGAACCTCACCTCAAAACAAATGGAGCACGCAATGAATGTTAAGCGTGTCCTTTTAGCAGGAGGGGGTGGTTTGTCAGTCAGTCTGCTATCAGTGCAGCCACGCAGGGTCCACCCAATACTGCCCTCTAGTGGATAGTTAGGGAATCGTTGGTAAGGAGGCAGTACGATGTCTGATGGGTAGAGTTAGTTATCATAGCCTCAATGTACTTTCCATTTCGGACTTGTAGACTGTATAAGTGTAATAAAAAATTAGAAGAATTTATTGTATATACAGTATTTACATGTTTTGTCCATAATATTACTCTTAAATTAAGCCTTCCGTGTATAGCCTTTTTGATTAATACTTTTTTTTGTCGTCAAACCAAAATCAAATCAAAGTGGTTCATTCAAAACACTAATAAAAGGTTATGGTCATAAAGTACAATCAAAAGAGGTGTAAAACACAACAAATCTATCTGTTCACATTAATATTTAAAAAAAGAGTTCACATATTAATTATGAATAGAATATCATTAAGGATTGAATTATAGGTTAGACATAAAACATAAAACCCTCTCACTTAAGTAAATGGCGAAAAAAAAATTGAAAATATTCTATCATATTCTTAATGTATTAATACAAACGTTAACAACAGTCAATTTTCTATTATAGTTTTTATATTTTCTTGTGA
>JAVQIZ010055702.1:0-12999 GCA_036023535.2 Galaxias brevipinnis
GCGAGGGCCGCGCGTCTCGGTTGGACCCCCAGAGCTCCGGGGTGGTGCGAGTCTCGACACCCCCCCCCCCCTCCCCGACATCCGTATATCATCCACAAAACGAGGCAATCTCATTTAAACGAGAGAGCTGGGGTCTGGCTCGTCCTATTGATTATGGTATGGAGGGAAGAAAAAGCACTCGGGACTTTGGGATTTATCCTCAAGCGAGATCCCATCAAATTGCGGCGACGACACAGCCATAACTTTAGTTTGTTATTATGAGTCTAGTTAGAGCTTCCTGGTGGAATCGTTCCCTCCACATGAAAGGACTTTCTTTCTGCTTCACGTCCCTTTTGGACTGAAGGGGGTGTCACCCAGACAAAGCAGAGCAGCCATAAGTGGGACGCGTCGCTCATTCTGACATGTTGGTTTCCCGCTCGCGTCCCAAACATTTCGACGTTTGGTGGATGAGAGCGTCGAATATCCCCATATTTATCTCTGCGGCAGCACAGAACTCTTCCTGAAGAGACGAGACTCAAAAAGACGAGGACCCCTCGATAGCTAGCGTACCCTTTCAGGACGTCGGGGAGAACCTTCAAACAGGGAGCCAGGCTGCATCCCGTTCCCCCTGGCAGCGCTGACCTGACTGCCGAGGCCCTTTGATCACGTCTGACGTTTGGAGATTCACTTCCAGGACGCGCCGATGGAAGTACGACACCACTCCCCGACCGTCACCACGGCTTTCCCCCACCACCTTTCCTTCTACTCCTCTATCCGTTTCTCCCTTTCTACTTTCACTCTCTATCTTGCCCTTCCTTCGTCACTCGTTCAACTCAATGTGTTTTCCCTCTTTCGTTTAAGGCATTTAACACTCTCTTTCTCTCTGTCTCGCTCTGTCTCTCTCTCTCTCCCCCTCTTTCACACTCTGTGCCTGGCGGGGAGAGTCTAATGCCTGTGGAGACAGCGGGGAGCAGCAGAAGGTGTCTTTGAAGGTCGCTGTTGGCTGCTGCCTACCTTTCATCTAGCTCTACCTGGCCTTGCCTGGCTGCAGGAGGCCTCAGCCTGTTAGTGGGTAGACGTCACAAAGAGCCGAGGAGGAGGGGGCCTGAACGACAGGCTGTGGGGCTAGGACTAGATGGAAGTCTGGCTAATGACCACTGAGCCCTATTCTGCATCCTCACACGTCCAGGACGTTACAATCTGGGGCCAAAAGAGAAAGACGTTAAAAAGCCGAAAGAAAAGGTGAGGCTTTTTGTGAAGATGCTTAACGTAACTGAGGTTTTGTACTAAGCAGTAAAGGATACAGAGCAAAAAACAACAACATTGTTATTCACTTGAGAGGCTGCAGTGACTTCTGCACAGCTCAGCGTCCCTGCAGTGTTGGCTCAGCAGGCACCGGGACGCCTACTGTAGTGCCTTCATGACAGGTGGAGTCGACGGCATGCGTCAAAGAAAGCCTGGGATAGAAAGAGTCTACAATCCAGACGGAGAGGACGCAGAGAGAGTTGTTGGGTTCACCGGCCTTTATTGACAGTGGAGTGTATCATGGCACGCCTCCGTTGTACATCGAAATGCCCAAAGTAAAGGACGAGAGAAGGAAAGGATGCGGGATGAAGGGAGAGAGGAGAGGAGTTGGCTGCGGTGGCGGCTGTTGGTACCGCTGATGCACCCAGGATTGTTCTTCACAGAAATTCACACTTTTTATGATCTAGATCTATAATCAATCAAAAGACACCCGACAACAGCCTGTTTAGCACTGACACATTGATAAACAGCCACTGTTACGCTAGGTAGAGGGCAGCGTGACGGAATGCAGTGAGGCGAGTGCCTGGAGACGCAAACGGCGGCCATTATCTAGTCCAAATGTGTGCTTAGCGCTGACAAAATGCTATTCACCATTTCAAATGGCTGGGGGTGCACATCACTCAAAATGGCCTCTGGCCCACGAGTGTGGATGGAAAGGAAAATACTTGCTGTTGCCCTGAATAAAGGTGTCGTTAAGGTGTAATCTGCGCTAGAGGAGCAGACATTTAGATCCAAGAATCACCAAGATGGAGGGTCGGGTGTCGATGGCTTTTAAACGAGGCAGCAATCAAGCCTTGTCTTTTCTCTGCCCACTTTCTCCTGTCCATGGTTTCATCAAAGACAACCGTTGTTGATTAAAAGTTTTAACAATGAATGAGTGTTATTAGGGAAAAACCAACTTTTGGAACGAGGGAAAGGGGTCTTGGTTCCTATATTAAACTTTACACTGTTTGATGTTTAAATTTATGTATATATATGTATATATAGAGAGACCTTTAATGCATAATTTAGCACTAATTATACAGCGTTCTTGAAAGAAAGTGCAAAGTGAGTAATACAGTTTAGATTTTTTTTGTGGGAACAGCCTTTATATTATTCCTTCCAAGATATTAAGTTGGATGTCTTGACATTTGTACAAAATAAAACCACATGTAGAATACATGTCCTTCGTGCTGCCCATGCAATGTTAAGTCAACCTTCCACATGGATACTGGTCCTTATCAGTAGGGAAGGGGATGGATGCTAAGCCCTGATCTGAAGCCGCACCGCCAGGCCTGCAGAGAGAGGCCGGCTGGCAGGAGGGCCTCCCCCAGGGCCGCAATCTAAACCCCGTCTCAGTGCTATCTCCACACTCCCTGGGAGGTCCAGACCACCTGGGGTGCTGAGCAGAGTAGATAATGGCACCGCCACAACACACATTGCTAATACCTGGATGAACCGTGTTGACAGTGGAACAGCATTTGAAACACTGGGGTGCCAAACTCTACAGAGGATGTGTAGTGGGTGCGTGTAGTTTAAAGGAGCCAGCACGGTACGGATGTACTTCAGTGCTTTGTGGTCCCTGGGTTAGACAGAGGAGTTCAAATGGGCTTAATGAACAGCTAGAGCCTTGGGTTTCTGGGAAACCGGTGATTCTGGAGTGGGCAGGAAAACATGGTGCCTGCTGCGGTGGTGCTGGAGAGGAGTTAAAAATAGAACAGGGTGCCTGAAGAGAAGGAACAGAGAGTGAAAAGAGAGAGAAGGAAGAGAGGACATACCTGTGGGCTCCGAGGCAGCCTATTTAACACTGATTAGCACAGCAGTGTACGGGCAGGACGGAGGGGGAAGCTGGATAGAAAATAAAGTTTTAGGAGAGAGAGAGAGTCAGAGAGAGAGTCAGAGAGAGAGAGAGAGACAGAGAGAGAGAGAGAGAGAGAGATTAGCATGAGGGATTCAGAAAGGGCCAATCACTCCCCGGCTGTCTGGGAGCTTGAGAAATCACTGAGGCTGCACACACCCTCTGCATAAAAGGACGAGGCAGAGCTGTCTAAGTGCCCGGTCCTACAGCCCCCACTGGACCAGCCCACAGGTCCAGTAGAGGGGCAGCAGACACCCCCCCCGGGGCTCAGGACTCATCTGTAATCACCTCCACAGGGTAATTCTCTGCAACAACTCACAGGTCATCAAAGACATCCATCTGAGGTATTACCGACTGTAACAGGTATGAATGAACTTGGAAATGGACGTGCGATACGGTTGTAATGGCAAATTATGCTGCCGTCACGGTCCCATGTGAAATTGTGTTTGTCCTCTCCTGGCGTGTGGTCATCATCTTTGACTCTATCTAGACAGAGTTTACTAAGAGGTCAGACGCCGTTACATAAATGGGATGTAAACAAACAGCACAGCTGAGCTTTGGGCATGAACGGCACAGAAAGAGAATACAAAGACATATGGGAGTCTTACCAACTCTCTCTGATTGAGGTCACAAAATGAAGTTGTTCTGTCGGCTCAAGGGAACCATGGATTGATAATATGTAGCCGCATATCTTGTGAGCATTACGATCACCGACTGGATAGTCGATTCGTAGGTGATACAAACGCCAACGGCGAATTTGTGTATTGTCAAGCAACTGAAATATTTGTTGCTCCTACTTGTTTAGGTCATTATCGTCCACCATCTTTTCACTAACTAGGCCTCATTGCCAGCACAACAGGACCTACTTAGGCTTCTTTAACTGACAAACGGTTGATTCAGATTCTTGGCATTGTAGATAGCCCCCGACAGCTGTGCCATTTCCTCCCCAAGATGCACAGAACATTACAGGCGAGCAAGTGGGCCTACAGTCAAAACAATGTTATCTGTCTGAACAGTGGCGAGATTGTTTATTAAAGGAATGCCACTCAATGTATTTCTATTCATCGCGCACTCTGCCATCAATAATTGGCCCATTAATTTATCATCAACAGCGCGCTAATTAAAATGATGCTAATGAAAGCTTGTTGAACAGACAACAAACTGTCTGCCTTTGGGTTGCCAGATCCTCCCTTCCTCCCCTCTTTCTCTCTCTTTTTGCCTCTCTTCGCTCGGTGTTTAGTGATGTGCAGCCATGCTTGGTGCTTTGCCACAATGATCACCTAATCAGAGCCAATAAGCGGCGAGATGGACCCCACCAATGGCTTTTTAATGCAGGGTAACAGGCCCCTCTTCTTCTCTGAATGCTGAGTAAACTGGCTGGTGCTATCTGTCACCTTGGCAAGAACAGGAAGAATATAGCAGAGAGAGAGAGAGAGAGAGAGAGAGAGAGAAATGGTTAGGGAAGTAAAAGTAGAAGTAGGGAGCACTTTGTATTTGAGAGGATATCAACTTATTTTGTGGCAGACTATTCCCATAGCATTTGCTGCATACTCATTCAGATCTCCAAACACGGCTACTTAGTAAGAAAGAGCGATGGACTGCACCATCACTACCAATGGGGAGGAGCAAAGTTTTAATTTCAACAGATTGTTTTATGCATTACAATCATTCAGTATTTAACATATAAATTTAGGTACCCTATAGAAAACATGTCACATACTATAGTGTGGTCATATTCATAGACAATATCATCATAGCATTTGCCACTTACCTACATGTGGAATAAACAACTTTTAAAATGTTCAATAAGGTCAAGCCATTGCCCATCTAAAAATTAGTCCACTATTAACATACACATATGAATTCATTATTATTGATAAGCTGATCTCTTTATTGTGATTGTGAAAAATTAAAGGCCATCTTCTGTTAGAAGGAGGAAGGTTCCAAAAACATTCCATGCAGTGTTTGTCAGCAAGACAATTGTCAAATATGATGCCCTCGGGAGGATCCCACCCACCTCATGCTGAGTCAGTACCTAAGCACAGCCACATTTAAAGTAGAGGGAAACACCCTCCCCCTGTCGGACTGGTGGAAAGTGGACTATGAATAGACTCAGGTGCAGGTGGAACACCAGGGGTCAGCACACATGTTGACCTCGCTCTTTGCCATTGCTTCCTCCATCTCTCTTTTTTCCTCCGTCCGTCTCTCTCTCTTCTCCAGATGGGCAGGAAACAGAGCGTGGCGCGGGGGAAAAGCCTTTCAGCAACCTGCATGAACAGTTCCCTCTTTACTCTCTCACCCCTCCATCCTTTCCCCCACTTTATTATCTTTCCTTTGCTTCCTCTATTCGTTCTTCTCAATCGCCTGGTCCCAACAGCAAAATAAAAAACAACATCACAGGATCTCAGTCCATAAACCATATCCTGTGGGAGCAAGAGAGGAGGAAAGGCTGGAAAACACCCAGAGAAAATATCCAACATGGCAACAAAAATAACCTGTGTCCTAGCCTATCCCCGGCTTAAAATATGGAACAGGAAAGTATAGATAGAGGATGGGTATAAATGCAACAAATAACTAGAAAAGGAAAGATTGAGGGAATTAGAAACAAAACTGTTGAGCGAGACAGTGACTGTGCTTTTGAAAATATGACTTTGTTGACTTCCACAATTAAACACCCACACAAGGCATTAATGAGAAACCCCCTTTTCACGCTTTACAATGAAGACCACAGAGCCGTGCTACCTTTGAACTTGTCCGCCAGTCTCGCTCTCTCCGCTCCTTCAGACAAAACTTTAACTTGTTTAAACTGAAAATTGGTTACAATTTACGAAGTCATATAATTACATTTAGAATGGTCTGGTTTTGTCTATTAGGCTATGTCACGCTTCAAAGGAACTATACTTTGCAGTACCACATCGTGCTTCTTGGTCAAACGATAGACACAATCATATTCTTGAACAGATAGCTATATCTTTCCCTGCTTTCTGGTGTCAGGCCAATTTCTGCTTTGAGGATAAGATCATCGCCCAATGACCTTTCAAAGCTTTTTTCCTGTGAGTCTCGCTTCTAACAAGTCCAAATGTGTAGGCATTGACACAAATGTGCTGGACTTCCCATGCGAGCGGCTGCTTTGTGCTAATCGATACAGTTCTATCGATCACAGGAGATTCAGCCCAAGGGGCTCGCATGACAAACCACATTAGAGGTTTCATCTTTAACTAAACGCAACCACTGCTCACTCATCCATCCTGGAAATCCAGTCCAAAATGGCTGTTTGTATCTGCTTCAGATCACTACAGGAGAACGGGAGTGCACGTCAGATAAATGGCAACCCATAGGACAAACGGCTCCATTTTGTTGTGTACCCAAAGTTGTGCGTCATCTGTTTGCTTATCTACTTCTCAAACGGAAAGATTACATTTCCATCGGTCAAATAAACGACCTCATGTTGCCTGAATAACTGCATGGATCTGAGGGGTAAGTTCCCTGAGAAAGGGCGTTGGCCCCCACTCACAGAGTATTTCATCATACACAACTCCACACAATCCCAACACAATCCCATTATCAGCCAGTCCAAGCAGCCGGTACTCTGTATCACAACACAAATTCCGACACTTCCTGGAGTGACCTCATCCCTCAGTGCCAACAGGAGGCACATAGCATATCTCCACCACCAAAAGCTCCTAAAACGGGTCCAAGGAAGTTGCTCTTTCAGAATGCCCGTTTAGAAATTTTGTGATTTAGCAAGTATTGTTCCGGGTTTTACGAAGCAAGCTGCCTATCCACAAAAATTAAGGAAAAAGGATTCACATGAGGAAAACATACTGTCCAAAATTATATATCTACAACGGCATTGGTCAACTCGGATAGGGTAACTTTGGGACTTTAATGAACCTAGTCTAAGCAACATCTATACGGTTTGTTAGGGGTATTCCCTGTAATGGCACCAGAGCTACTCGCCTCATCACAGGCCCATAGAGTGCCCAATAAGGCGGAACCTTAATGAATTTGGACTTTTTTCTCCGTCAGACTTTTAATTGTGGGCTCCAAGGCCTCTGCAAAGTCTGGTCCCCAGAGAACAGGCCTAGGCTTTTAACAAGGCTTCTTGAACCTTACTTTGACAGCTCATGGTTTTGGCATTGAAAATCTGACTATTCCACAAAATTCTCCTACACAACGTCAACAGTATGTTAACGCCTTTCGACTCAGCTAGAAATCGTATCAATACCCCTGTATTGTATAAAAAACACATTTAATCTTTTTGAACCCTCAATAGCACATCTTTCCTATTTTTGATACAAAGATAACAACAAACTTGAGGGGTCTCATAAAAATCTTTGGTCATGCGTACTCAGCCTCTCTGGTAAACACTGTTGCCCCATCAAGCTTCACAAAGCAAGCTTTGTGTTTTCCCACAAACCACAAACATAATGCAAATACCTAGCTGCAAGCGCCCGCTGTGCTCAACTCTATCTCCGCTTTAAGGACTTTTCTAATATTGTTCCTTAAATTCTCTAATAAAACATTTGTTGGCATAGGAGTAAAAAATTGACTTTCTGTGTCTGTTTATTAATACAACTAGTTTTAGCTATAACATAACTCACAATTAACACATTCATTTGTATATTTAAGACATATATGATAGGCTGTTGCATTAATACTCTACAATTTGAACAAAATAGCCATTTCATTCTTTCCAGGTATGAATTGTACATAATGCCACACATTCACATGTAGAGCCCACAATTCCAGAGAACGGAAATTCATTAAAGATGAAAGCACAGCAGCCGGGACACAATGTGCTTACATTAACTAAATTCTCCTGCATTATTTACTTGCTTATTATTTGTGGGCGACATTTCAACATTAAAAAAGAAGAGGACATCTAGGGCAAATAGATTCTTGGGTATCTTTTTCATCTTCAAAGAACGCTGTGAGGCATTCAAATGTTTTCAGTCAAAGTTAGAGTAGAAAGCAAAAAGTAAATTGCCCTTGGATTGGAAAGTGTCACAAATTGCCCCTAACACTGACAAAGTCATACCTGGCCCAACAGATGTCGTGCAGACAGATGGAAGGCTAAGGAGAGGGACAGGATAAAGGGGGAGAGGGACAGGGTAAAGGGGGAGATGGACAGGGTAAAGGGGGAGAGGGACAAGGTAAAGGGGGAGAGGGACAGGGTAAAGGGGGAGAGGGACTGGGTAAAGGGGGAGAGGGACAGGAGAACAAAGGGAGGGGAGGAGGAGAATTGAAGGACAAAGAGACTTGATGGAGAAACGGAGACGGCGACGAAGGCCCGGTAAACACAACGCGACACAACTGACTGAAACTCAGCTCAACGAACCAAGGCAAAAAGATCCCCTTCCTCTCGCAGCGTTCTCCCCAAGCAGCTGCTGTTCCTCTGCTCTGCCTCTGTTCCTCAGAACGCCTGAATATTTCATCGCGTCAGCCCATCTACGTCTCACTCTAACTCAGCCTCATTGATTTGCTGCTACAAGTGGAACAAGGTTTACCGCTGACCCTTTTATCTTAACCGACAACCTAATCCAGTTTGCAAAACAGACGGCATTAGGACAGCAAACTGCTATTTGTTGACGTCTGTGCAGTGCAACAATGGAAATGCAAGGTCCTTGGTCTCCAACTTTCTTGCATCAAACCAACCCATTCCTATTGAATTAGTGTTAATTATTTTGTGGAATGAAACATCGAAGCAGAGTGTTATCTATATGCTATATGCAGAGCATCTCTGGTTTAATGCTTTGTTTGCAATATGCTGTCTACCCTTAAATAAAATATTGTATTTTGTAGCGTATTTATGGGTTACTGTATGTTTAACACAGCAGTAAAACTTCAGTGTTAACTTTTGAGTAGGGAGAAGAGGAAGGAACTTTTCCCCCAGAATCCCCGGCTCAGACACTTTACTGAGCCAACAGACACTTTAATTCCGCCTTTGATGTTTGAATGTCGCAGCACTCCTGAAAACTGTCCTAGAAACAGGCCTGCAATAAAAAAAGGGACTGGAAAATAAAACGCAACGGGCCATTATCGTCAGAGTTTTCATTCAACTGCATGTAACCAAGCATATGAACATAATGTTTCACCTCGCCTCCATGAGAAAATGTCGGAATTGGGTTACGATTGCATACAGTTACTGCCTGAGCTAAATCGACTGCACTTGTCTAAAACATGAAAGCCATCCTGACATCCAGCAAAACGGAGAGGCACTCACACACCTATTGCTTCCCCGGGTACAGCGATACGGCCCCAGAAAGAACAGCACAATGTTCGGCAAAGCCAGAGAGGAGATTAGTGAAAGCTGTCTTTGTAGGGGGACGACGGCACATTGTCCGGTCTCATTTCGGCCTAATTACCTGCCTTTCTGTCCGAGGCCAGAAGGGGGGCTGTAAGGCCAGAGGACCAGACAGGGTGTCGGGTAGAGGCGAGAGCAGTAACACGGTGCATGGAACTGAAGCGAGAGGGCGCGGCACGCAGCTTTGAAGGTTGCTGCTAATCCCCTTTGCAATGGACAGAAAGCCTGAAGGTGTTGAATTCCTAGCGAGTGTTTTGGTGCTGAGGATGACGGATGCATGGACGGAGTACGGAGAGCGTTATGTGTAAGAGAGATGTGTGTAATATGTTCACGTTAAGACACGCAATGCAAACACTGACATACAGAAAGATACATCAACTAAGACACACAATTGATGGGGACAGAAGAGACACAAACCTGCACACAGCCATACCGCCAGACACAAGGACATACACACACAAACACAAGTGCACTTTGTTAATAGCCTTATTCCCAAAACTTTGTCATGGGATAAAATAAGCTTTACTGTGTTAGATCTCATTGCAGCCAATTGAGAAATGTAGAACGTTAGTTGAATTTCAAATCTCTCTCCGACAGCCACCTACTGCTGTGGATGGCATGCCAAAGAGCCCTCAAGCTCACTTTACCTGTCCCAAAATGAGCAGACCCAGGGCATGAAATTCAGAGAGATGTAATTTATGGACTGGAAATGGAGTAGTGATGTATTTTCATCCACTAAACAGGCAGAAATGGAGAGGCTATCTATTTTTAACTTGTGTCCCATTTTCTTTAAAGTACTAGAGTGAATCATGAGGAGAAATACTGCCGTTTTAGGTCTAATCTTTGCCAAACATGCTAAATATCGGAACATGGATAATACTTTGAAGCCTCTCCATCAGTGTGACAACTTAATGAATTATCAATAGTTAATATCTAACATCCAGATGACCGGCTGTATTTGAAGAGTATATGCAGGTATTGGAAACTCTAAGCATTCAAGCATAATATAAGTAGTGAAGTGGCCTGGTTTCCATGAGTCAAAGCAAGGACAAAGCGCCCAAAGTGAACCAGTCACAATGCAGTCAGCCCCACCACATTCAACAGCCACTAGCTTCTGAAGGGCCAAGCATGAGACAGGGTCTTTGTGCCGACAACAAAGTTATACAGAGAACAGTAGCATACGGAAACACACACACGCACGCACACACACACACACACTGGGGACTCCCCCGTGTGTCATATAATACCACACGCACACATACACCCCGAATGCGAGCAGCACACACACACTGAGTAACTCAAATGCAATCGTTCATTCTCCCTCTACACACAGACACATAACATCTCTTTTTGTCTGAGCTCTTTGAGGGTCCGTTAGGGAGCAAAGAGAGTCTGTGAGCCTGGACATGAAACACGGACTGTCCTTCATGTCAGCCAGAAGTCACTTTGTGCCACAGTATGGACCATTATCAAAGGCGTACTTTAAATGCACAGAGGCCCGCTCCTCTCACTGGCTTCATGTATGGAGTCATCACAGGCTCTCTCTCTCTCTCTCTCTCTCTCGCTCCCTCGTCCGTCCCTCGCTCTACCATTAAACACAAAACGTTAACGTGCAGGGACCTTCCCACCGATAATGGGCTGGAGAAAATGGGAAAGTTGGTCGAGGGGAATGGGAAGGCCAAATGAATGTTTCATAAACGCCTCAGTGTAAGTCTCCACATTGCATGAGCACATTACTACAGGGGATGGCTCTACCGGCAGCTTAAATGGTGAGAGTGAGTTAATCTTGGAAAATTGAATGGATAAAGTGGATGGGAAAATATGATTTTATATAATTCAGATGTTATGACAAAAAGGTCCTCTCCTTACCCATTACAGTCTGCCCATCTTGACATACTAGTGACATAGACAGTTTTAACCCTACAACTATTCTCCATCAATGTTGAATGAAGCTGGAATGGAACTTGGCGCATTCACCGCTTTCAGAAGTTGCATTGGCTGTATATGGTTGGAAAGCTACGAACGTTAATAAATATGACTGCCAATTTACAGACGGCAGGAAAAGGACAAACGAAAGGTGTGACTGTGAATGGGTATGGTTGCCATCTTTGGCCCAGGCCCAAGGCCAGCGACCACACTCAGATACGTACAGCTGGTCCTGCCAGTCCATCAGCTTGGGCCTGGGGAAACCAGCAGGACGAGAGGCTGTAGATGTAGGCAAAGAACAGCAGGAACCGGGGACCGCATCGTAAGTTAGGAGGCGAGCACAATACTATTAAATGGCTGTATCTTACCCCGTAGGTTTGCACAGACGGAGCGGTTGGCAACACTGGTCGGTTGGTTTTGGCCACAGGATCAGCCTTCCCTAACAGTAATAGTAATGATAATACTGATCCATTTGATTTATGTAGTGCTTTTGTAAAACCCAAAGACTCTTCACATGGTAAACAGCAAACATGACAACAGACAAAGACACAACCAATGAGAACAGCAGACCACAAGCATCGTCCTCAGTTAAAACTAAAACTTCCGCGTGTTCAACCATATTCACACAACTCCCGCTAATCTACCCGTGAAACGCAGCATTGACAGGAAAATATTATTACAGCACATATTAATAACATTCTACACGTCAATCAAATGTGTATGTACCTAAACTAAGACAGAACTATCACACAGAAACAAAGATAAACGAAATGATTCAAGTTTTCCAGAGAGATTCCAAGCCATCCCACGGACCCACGTAGCCTGCGATAGCTCTTTGTTTTGACTCACATCATTAGCTGTGTGTCGGAAGTGGCCTGGTGCGCAGCGGAATCCACATCCCCGCGTTGTCGCATTTAGCTGTTGACTCTTTTTGGAGTGGGCACTCTAGGCATCATCTTCACATCTAATACATGGACACGCACACTCACACACGCGCACACTCACACACACACACACACACACACATACACACACGCACAGGCAGTATGTAACCCCACGCAAACACCCAGCAGTCCCCAACCACCAGCTGCCCAAGCCCCAAGCGGCTTAATTAGGGTGATTAAACACTTCACATGATCACAACGTGGTCACTTAAAAGCTAATAAAGCTCCCTCTGTGATTCCATCAATTAGAGCTGCGTTAGTGCCAGAGGTCCGGGGTGGAGGAGAGGAGTCCAGCAGAGGCCACCAGAAATGACACTGTTTGTTTGCCACCGCATGGGTGACCCGGACTTCACAGTTGAATGTGATGCGCCACTCAAATTCAAAACTAGGGCTGAGGAGAAAAAGCTGCAATATTACGTGACGCTCACACAGTCCTAGGGGTCTCATGTGCATATTGTAGCCATCATACCCTTGGTGCAATAAGGTTTGATGACAAAGGGGCTGGGAATGCATTTCCCTTCTTGGTTAGCAAACCACGAGACATATTGCGGTGCTGAAAGCGCTTTCAGCTGCAGCAAGCCCTGGCTGATTGCATTGATTATTTGTGAGGGGAAACATGTGGGGGAGAGGAGAGGAGAGGAGAGGAGAGGAGAGGAGAGGAGAGGAGAGGAGAGGAGAGGAGAGGAGAGGAGAGGAGAGGA
>JAVQIZ010055729.1:0-17560 GCA_036023535.2 Galaxias brevipinnis
CTCTCTCTCTCTCTCTCTCTCTCTCTCTCTCTCTCTCTCTCTCTCTCCCTCTCTCTCTGGAGACTCTGGTAGCTTGCTGGTTGGTTTGCCCGTGCGATTATGAAACAAGATAACCATTCTAGAACAGCCTCAGATAGCTGTGGATGGTGTGTTTAGTGTGTGTGTGTGTGTGTGTGTGTGCCCTCATGGCCTCAGTGAGTGTGCAAGGTGCTGAGATCACCATCACCTATGGAGTCACCACCGCCTCCTCCCCAGTCCGCCGTCTAGACCTAGAACACAGCTCACAGCGTAAACACCTCCATCTAGACCTACAACACAGCTCACAGCGTAAAAGCCTGGAGCCCTCTCACACTGAGGCAGGGGACAGGCAAAGCCACCAGGGACACAGGGTGCATCTCCTCTCTGGGGTTTCAACTCAACCTTTGTTTGTGCTGCTATCATGGACATGTGATTTCATAATCTCCTATTGAGACAGCAGGTAGACTGATGGACCAGACAGACAGGGAAGCGATACCAAGCCAATGCCACCAGAACGCTGTGAAGATGAGGATGAGGAACAGGTAACAACCTGCTCTTGTCAACAAAGATCCATAAAGTTATTGTGAACATGAGGTGGACCTTCATGAGGTCGAGGCTTAAACCCGTTCATTGCTGCTGCCTTCTTTATAGAAACAACCCTTTAAAGATTCAGAGAAGACTGATTTAGACACTGTAAGACTCCAGCAAAGCTCTCTGAGAGTAAAACCCTTTGAGGCTGAGGAATGGGTCGGAAATGTGTGGACAGTGGCTATTCAACATGGCAGCTATTCTCGCTTGTGTCTGCCATATTCAAAGGAGAAAATCCCTTGCCAGGGACTAAACTGCCAGACTGAAATAATTACACCCCTCAGACAATGCACTGTTGGATGTAATTCAAAACCCCACATGTTGCCTGCCACAGACAAGAATATGGTTCCCCTCCACTCACCAACCTCCAGATAATTACAAGTGGACCTACCAGAGTGACTTATCATAATGACTGGGAGTGAGTGTGGGTCTACAGATCTGGTCCTCCATTCAGAGGAGCATCAATGACTCTCTGTGATGTATTATGAAGCTGTCATTACAGAGATGCCCTGTGGGCCACGCACAAAGACTGCGGTTACCACCAACACACAAACATACACACACAAACACACACACACACACACAGACTGTGGTCACCACCAACACACAAACATATACACAAACATACCAACATACACACACACACCACCAACACACAAACATACGCACAGAGACTGTGATCGGCACCAACACACACCATACACACCATACACACACACACACACACACACACACACACACACACACACACACACACATACATATACACACATACACACAAATATACACACAAATATACACACCAACACACCACTCTCAACCGACTTTAGTGCACCAGACCCCTGTCACCTATCCTTTCAGTGTGGCTGAGATTGTGTGTGTATGTGGCTATGTGTGTGTGCTTTTGTGGCTATGTGTGGCTTGTGTGTGTGTGGCTATGTGTGTGTGTGTGTTTGTGGTTGCATGTTTGTGCGATTGTTTGATTGTTGGTCTGTGTTGGTCTGTGTCACTCGAGCAGTTACAGGTCTTAGGCTTATTAGATATATAGTGTTTCATTTGACTGCTCTTGACGTTTGTTGGTGACACATGCAGACCAGTGTCCCACGGTCACAAAGAAACCCACTTCCCTAGCCTCACCCAAACACAGCGAGCAGCGAGGAAGGTGTTCTCCAACCTTATAAAAGACAAAAACGCAAAGCTCAATCAATATCCTTCATGACGTATGACTTACTTAGCAAATAGAAGTCTTAAATGGTAAAAGTCTATCTCGGTGTAGAACGATGCTGTTGTTGTTGATGCAACCTTTAGCACTATCACTATCTGTGTGTTTCACACACTGTTAAAGTCTCAGGAGTGCCTGCAGCTGTGTGCCAGGAACTCAAGGTGAAAACTGAAGGAGGGTGTAGGGGAGGAAGAGGAGGAAGAGGAGGAAGAGGAGGGGGTAACCCAGGGGAACGAGGAGGGTTTTGGGATTTGGTGAAGCGGCTCATAATTTGAGTGCTATGTTTAATCACTACACAGAAGAAAAAAAACACGCCGGTGTGTGTGTGAGTGTGTGTGTGAGTGTGAGTGTGTGTGTGAGTGTGTATGTGTATGTGTGTGTTGTGCTGTGTGTGTGTGTGTGTGTTGCGCTCTGTGAGTGTGTTTGTATGTGTGAGCGTGTGTGTATATGTGTGTGTTGTGCTGTGTGAGTGTGTGTGTTGCGCTGTGAGTGTGTGTGTGTGTGTGTGTTGTGCTGTGTGAGTTGCGCTGTGTGAGTGTGTGTGTGTGTGTCTTTGTTGTGAGCACAGTGGAGAGCAGCAGGATTTACTGTGAGGCTATGAGCTCATTTCTACACTTTCCCCTGGTCGTTAAATCACACAGGCTGACCCAAACACAGCAACGCTAATGACTTTACCACCGCCTCCTCCGTCTGTCCCGGACCCTCAAAGAGGAGGCTCACTGAACCAGAGTAAGGCTTCATGACTGGACACCTGAAGAGGAGAGTCTAGTGTCAGGTGAGTCTAGCTGCTACAGCAGATATTACAGAACAAATTATAAAAACGAAGGCATGAGAGGCAAACATGCACACATAGACACACACATAGACACATAGACACACACACACCGAGAAAAAAACCCTGCTTTGGGTAGCACTAAATTGTGGTTGGACGTAGAATTTCCAAGAATTAGCCGTCATTAACTGCTGCAATTTCTTTGATTCATTCACTAAAGCAGCCATTCACAACATGGGGTCCATACAGGCACGGAAAGGACAACTGTTTGCATAAGACTGTAAAACTGTAAATGAGACGGAGCCTTGACTAACTGTGATGGAGTCAGTCCTGCCATAACTCACAGCCATAACTAGGTCTGAAGAAGGCAGGAACGAGTGAGAGAAGGAAGGAGTGGAAAACATAGACAAAACGAAGAACAGAGAATGGGGGGAATTTGAAAGAAAGAGGGAGAGAGGTAGATAGTCGGAGTGCATAAGAAAGAAAGAGAGAGAGAAAGAAAGTGTGAGAGAGGAAGTGGTATTCAATTGACTGCAGGACTTTCCTGTTGCAGGTTAATATGTGTGTACGGAGCGTGCAGTATATTGCAGGTTAATATGTGTGTACGGAGCATGCAGTATGTTGCCGGGGGTTTCCATGCTGTCACAAAGAGTGCTGTGACACCATTCTGTTTAACCTGCATAAAAACCCTACAGAGAGAGTATAGTCTGTAGTAAAAACCCTACAGAGAGAGTACAGCCTGTAGTAAAACCCTACAGAGAATAGCCTGCAGTAAAATCCCTACAGAGAGAGTATAGCCTGCAGTAAAACCCTACAGAGAGAGTATAGCCTACACTACACAGTAAAAGGGGAGTAGGGAGTATGGCCTGCAGTAAAAGTGGTAACACATTTCTTCATCTTGTTGCAAACACGTTTAAATATCAACTTGTACCGTAATGTTTGTGTTTTAAACCCAATCATAACTCAACCTCATATTTGAAGTATTTAATAATTGTTCTCAGTCATCGGTTTCAGAAGGTACAGTGATAAGACATGGATTTATTCCTGTTGTAAAGAAGAGGTGATTGTTCCAGACTGTTACTGTACAATAAAATATCTGGCTGTACAAACATAATGTTATTAACAGCTGAAATGCTAAATGGCCAGAAGGAACCCCACCCCTTCAGCTAATGGAAGACGCAGATTTACAGCATGGTGTAGCTACTGTATACACACAGTGCAGAGGCTGGTGGTTGGTGTGTCATGGACTGATCAGCGGCATGTTTTTATGTAGAGGCAGACATTTTAAATCCCCTGGATATATTGCTTTGATACATTCCACAGCTTGTTCATGGCATGTTATAAGAAATAAAAATTATGGCTTTGGATATTGCTTTGTCAGAGTGCATGCGACCGCTGAGATAAAGCCTGTGGGATTGAAGCTAAACTGTTAAGAGGGGGATACAAGCTAACAGAAACTCTCATTGCTATTAACAGTAAGCGATGATCTCAAACGACGGTGAAAAGGGCTGGTGTTCATTTCGGCTGGGGTTGCATCTAAAACCTAAAACTGCAAACCATGCTTTAGTGATATCAGAGAAATGTGCTTTGCTTTATATTACACTACTGGGCCTTTGAGATTTAAACCTACAGTATTAAACCTATTTATGCTCTTTGTTTAACCCCCCCTAACCTGCCTCCCATCTTCAGCAAATGTTGCTGGGACGTCTGCACTTAGCTGCACAGACAATGTCACTATTGCTGCCTAAATCTAACCCCTGCCTCCTGCCCTCCTATCCTTAGCAGTGAGCCTCACATGGGTGGTCAACGCACTGGGAAGGTCCATCCAAAGGCACTTGGTTCTGTTAACTTCCTCTGGTGATTCACAGAAAAATAATACACATTTTCTAAATGCCCTATCTCCAGAACACAATGCACGTATATTCACATTTTCACACTACAATATTATATTAGTTTCTACTGCAAGGATGTACACTTTGGTTTGAAACGTCCGCTGTACAATTGTGCCATTTAAGTGGTCTGTTGATACATAGTGCTGGCAGGGAAATGTCCTGCTGGGTCTAACCTTTTAGGTTACCAGTATTTCAAGTCCGAGCAACAGGCTGGTTAAAAAACAAAATCTTTATACATACAAAAAAATTATAAATAATGATAAATATGTGACTCAGAACAGTATCATTTCTATTCAAAGGAAACTAAACACAGAAGGCTTGTCACTAAGCCTAAGAAAGGCAATAAGATCTGTGGTAGACATTAAACGATGGACAGAGCCAGCACAATACCCAGAACACGTTAAAAAAACAATACAATGGTTAAATACATTGAGCAAAAATAAAAAACATGAATAATATTTGAAGTTCTCAAACTCAATAATCTTACAACAGATAACTCACACAGCCAAGTACGTAAGTGGAACTCCATAGTTACATAGTTACATAGTGCTTCTCTACATGGTCAGGTATAGTCTTTAGTTTCCAGGGCGATGAAGGTGGGATGGTCAAACTACTTTGTGGTCCAGGGGACTGTCCGGACCCCACTGGTTCCCATCAAGCTGTAAGATGCCCTGCAGGACTTCCAGCCAGACTTTGTAGCAGAAAAGATACTGCTCCTGAAGTGGAAAAGAAATCAAATGTTACAGTAAAGACATGATGACCCCTGATGTTGCACTTTGACCCCTGTCCTGGTACTGACCTTGGTCTGAATCATGCCGTAGCGCTGTAGTCTCATGTCCCTGACGATGTCGCTCACATTGATCTGGGAAAACACAGTCGGGTAAACTTAAGCACCTCAACATTACCCAATCCGTTAATCATTCTACCCACAGCAGAAACACTTTCAGTGACTCAGTGGTGACTGTCGGCCATCCACTCACAGGCAGGTCGTTCTCTATGAGGTTGATGATGACGTCGGTGCAGATGAGCACGCCCGTGCGGCCGATGCCGGCGCTGCAGTGCACGGTGACGGGGCCTTGGTGGTGCACGGCTCTCAGGTAGCGCAGGAAGCGCACCAGCTGCTCTGAGGAGCGCGGCACTCCATGGTCTGGCCAGCGCGTGAACTTCAGGTGCCGGACGTGGTGGACTTCCCTAGTCTGGAACCACCACAAGCACAACACCATGACTATTTAGTGATTTACATTTACTACTGTCTTACTATTAATATTATATTTCACAAAAACACAATGTGTGTGTTGAACCGATTAGAGGGTCCTAAGAGCGCCCCCCCTCAGGCAGACCTGTTTCTCCAGCATGCGTATGATCTTGATGTGGAAGTACTCGTGGTACTGGTGGTTCTCCAGGGACAGCTCGTACCGGTCCGTGGCCAGCGGCACGCCCACTCTCTCCGGCCAGTACTTGTGACACTTGACCCTTCCTCGTTCTACTTCCTGGGTCATCATGGCAATGACGTCCGACTTGTTCTCCCAGACCATCTGCCAGAAGGCGGGCACGGTGGCAGGCAGAGGCCCCTGGCAGGAGATGTAACAGAACTTCTCTGTGTCCACTTCCATACGGATGTAGCTGGCGTTGATGTAGTCCTGGTTCTCTCCGATGGGAACACGTGTTTTGTCATCTATCAAAGAGGTAGAGAGGAGGAGGGAGAGTGCATTAAGACACCCTTGGTAATGTGAGAACATTCAGCCAGTCTGGGTAGTTTGAGAACATTTAGACAGTCTGGGTAGTTTGAGAACATTCAGACAGTCTGGGTAGTTTGAGAACATTCAGCCAGTCTGGGTAGTTTGAGAACATTCCGACAGTCTGGGTAGTTTGAGAACATTTGGTCTTCACTGTTATGGAGGCACAAACACTTGACCCCACTCTTTACTTTCACATTGATATTGAGCTTCACTGAATATATAAAAACATGAAAAAGGCCATGGCCACTCTCACGTTCATCAGATAAATCTTAAATTACCCGTAAAACAGTAACGTGAGCAGGTAATCACTTTACAAAAAAAAAATGCTAGAGTTTTGTTTTGACTTATTGTGTATGTTTGTGTAACACATAGACCCATTGAGTTTATCGGCCTCCACCCTCCAGCCTCTGTATGGACCTGGACATTAGACTGTGGTATTTACTGAACTACACAAGATTCATTGATACACCACTGGTGAGTGCTGTTCAGGCCTGCGTGGCCTGGAATCTTTGACAACAATATATTTCATGGTTCCCTAGTCAATGTGAGGTAAGTAGCAGATTAAATTGCCCCGTTGAGCAAAGTGTTACCAAACATACTGCCCTCTTATAAATGCCTGTCTGTGAGTAACCAGCTTTATAAGGTCTCCTGCTCCAATAAAAAACAACTGTAGGTACTCAATAAACCAAGGTATTATTGGCTGAATGTTGCACAGCGGAGTCAACTCCAACCTATAACGCTGTTTTGTTCTGTTGTTGACATCTTATGTGAATCCATTCTATAATCATTTAACAGAGAACTATGACAGTAAGCAGGCTTACAGGGTAGGATTTCTCGGTATCGGTTCTTTTCGCGGTTCTCCGGTGCTTTGCCCACCAGACAATTATCCGACGGCTTCAGATGCTCCAGGGCCTTCCAAGGGAAGAGGGGATTAAGTACAACACACTCAGAGATGTCTGTATAACGTGTGTGTGTGTGTGTGTGTGTGTGTGTGTTGTGCAGTAGTTGTGCAGTAGTTGTTTGAGGGAGTGTGAGACCCAAACTGTGCACACACCATAAACTCCTTGAGCAGTTCCTGCTGGTCCAGCTGGTGATGGAGGATCCTGATGAGGGCTTTGACTCTGGAGCCTGAGTACTGGCTGGTGGTGGACGGCCTGATCACTGCCAGGCTGGCCAGCTCATCCTCCGACACTATGGGGGGGCCTGAGCCAAGAGACAGAGACAAAGGAGAAGAAGAAGAAGAAGGAAAAAAAGGAGAAGAAAAAGAAGAGAGAGAGGGAGAGCGTTCGTTTCTACCCTTCCTGTAGAACCCACTATATTTTCCGACTCAAAGGCAGACAGATGAATACCTGAGGAAGGTGAGCACATGGCATGACCATTGGGCTCGTAAATGTCCTCCTCTTCCTCGCTGCTCCAGCCGTCTGACTTGCTGTTTCTAGAGTCATTTCTGAGTTTCTCCACTTGGGGGATGGGGGGTGGGTTCCTGGGGGAGTCAGGGGGCAGGGGTGAGACCAGACCATTTCTACTCTTCGGTAAGGGAGTGGAAATCATGCACTGACTTTCCTTTCTCTGCGACCTTTCCACCTAAAACGCAGTATAGACAAGAGGCTAGTGTATCCGCCCTCAGCACTTCAGGAAAACTTTGATACGGATATTCATCTTCAATTGGTAAATTATCTTGAGCTACACATGAAACTATTTGCATTTAATAAGAATTCTCTCACAAGATAGAATATACTAACATCATACACACGCAGCCAGAGATCCTACCTGAGGATGTGTGTGCTCTATTTCTGACTCTTTGCTGCCACCTTGTGGCTAAAGACAAACTACACTCCAAACACAAGGCAGACACAGGGAGGAGGACTACAGAGGAGGACCACAGAGGAGTGTGTGAAGTGTGTGTACCTGCCAGAGGCTCCATGCAGCATGCTGGAGACACTGAGGGGTGGGCAGCAGCTCTGAGTGGAGGGCGTGCTACTACAGGTCTCCTACACACACACACACACACACACACACACACACACACACGGGGGGGTGGTTATTATCAACCTATCCTTACACTTACACTATATTTGTAACACTTCAGAGAATGGAGGACATGAACCGGAGGATGTAGGGACAAATGGATGTTGTGGTGTGTGCATGACGGTGTGTGTATGCGTGTATGTGTATGTGTGTGTGTGTGTGTGTGTGTGTCACCTCCTCGGCAAAGTCCTGGTCTCCCCTGGCAGTGGTGGGGTTTGAAGCATGAGAGGTTGGCGCTGTGAAGACGTCCTCTAAGTCCGCTGCAGGATCTGAGCTAATTTCTAGAGGAAAAAAACACAATGATCCCTCACTGAAAGCTACAAGAACTACACAACAGTATTAATAACGTAATCTATCTACCTTTGTGCTGTTGTTGATCGCACACCACAGCAAATACTTTATTGTTATGTTTACCCAGGGGTTGGCTGGTAGGTTGGGTCAGCCTGGCGTCCAGCGAGGTGGGGACACACTCAGGGTTAGGGGCGGTGGGCTTGGTGGTCATGTTGGCCATGCTGGCTAGGGGCAGGATGTCCCTACAGATGGTGAGCTGGACACTGCCCTCCGCCTTACGCAGGATGTCCACTACCTTCCCGTGGCTCAGCCCTGACACAATCACCCCGTTCACCTGCACGACACACACACACACCAGGGAAGGGGAGGGGCACATTAGCACTGCCCCCGCGCTCACAGAGGCGTGAGGATGATCGACAGCTGTGCTTACCTCCAGCAGAACGTCTCCCACTCTTAGCCGGCCGTCCTGCTCGGCCACGCCCCCTGAGCATATGTCCTTCACCCGGAGAGCACTGCCGTTAGCGCCGCCAATCAGAGCAAAGCCCAGCCCCCCGCCTTCTGGCTTAGTGAACTCCACCTGCAGGATGCAGCTCTGAGAGGGAGAGCAGAGGAGAGGAGAGTCACCTTCTGGTAGTTAACAGTATAAATGTAACACAGTATCTGGCTGTGACTCGGATAGAGCAGCGGGGTGGAGCAGCGATTAGCAGTGAAATATTCATGGCTGAATCAGGTGTGGACCCCCAGTGGAGAGGAGAGGGGCAGACTCAGGTTACCCGGTGTCACCAGAGAGAGGCAGAGAAAGAGGGAACGTAGCAGAAAGAGTGACTCAGGGACAGTGAGGAGTGTAGAGCTAGCCAGAACGAACCCAAACAGAGGGACGAGGAAGTGACAAGAGATGTGTCAAAGTACCGTCAAATACACAAGGAGAGGGACAGACAGATAATAAATAACAAGTCAGAATAGTTTTAATAGTGAATTCATTGTTTTGGAGTAAACACTTACGTCCTGTTCGTCAGCAAGAGAGAGACGTTGTCGGAAAGGCTTGGGCACAGTGTCAGCTGCACAAACACAACAGAGTAAAGTCAGACTCCAGGATCACAGAGTACACATATGCTTCAAAGTTAGTCCATCAAACCCAAAGCTATCAGACCTATACCGGTAATTCTAAACCGGCACAACTCCAATAGAAATGCAGCTTTGACCCTTTCAAAGTTTTGAAACGGACACTCACGCCGACTGCCCTCCTGTTCGGCCATTTTGATTCAGAAGTGTTGACGCGCGTGTCTCCTCTACTGTACGACAAACAATGCTGGCCTTTTTCAGACGCTCACCTTTCCTCTCTGTGCCTCTGTCTCGCACATCATAACTCACTGTCACTAGGCACTGTCCTGCCTCTGTCTGACACACACCACAGGGCAGTGTGTGTGTGTGTGTGTGTGTGTGTGTGTGTTTGTGTGTGACGCCCACAGCCATGCAGTCCAATACCCTAGTGGAGGGTAGAAGGCTTGCTAATAATTAATCCTGCTGCTAGGGCCCAGATCCTGTCTGTCAGCATGCAGCTCACAAACACGCACACGCACGCACACACACACACAAGCATGCATGTCCAGAACATACAAACATTGGCACCATGACACAAACCAGTATGGACACACCCACAAACACACAGAATCCTCCCTGTCAGCATCTCTAGCGACAGCAACACAAAGACACAGATTACAGAAGCCAAGGTAGAGAAGTATCAGTAATGATGGCCCTATGGAATGGAGGGAGGGTAGAGGGCGAGATCCTTACCCTCCTCAGTGGGAGTGTCTGCCTCTGGAGAGGGGGGCTCCTCAAAACGGGCAAAGAACTTCCTGTCCTTCTTCCACTCAAACAAACCTGCACAGGGACAGAGGCATTGTCTTCAATTAACTTTTTTTTATTCACACATAAATAGCTTATTATATGAATACAGATCTAAAAGTGAGACTGGTTTGAACATAGTTTTCTCTGAATGATTGAGCTAAGGTCACTGTTCAGTGGAGCCGAAAGACGCATGGTTCCCTAGCAGTCCACCAGATTAGACCTGCATTCCAAAGCCACAGTGTCTTTGTTTGACTTTGTCTCTTTGGAAATTAGTTGCGTTTTATGTGCTTGAGCGAACATAACGTTTATCCTAGGTATAAGACTATGGGGACCCTCATCTTCATCCCATCCCTAGACAAAACGTCTCTAGGACATACTTACCATTCCACTTATTCTTCGGCGCCACCGGCTGGTCATCTCTGTGATATGTGAAAGACAGAAAGTGTTTTTACCTAGCACACTTACATACTATCATCCCTCAATTTACTAAGTGCTTTAAACATGGACACACACACACACACACACCTGGTGACCTTCAGTTTGACCTTGCGTGGGGCCAGCTCACAGGCTTTGACGGCATCCTCCAAGGTCATTCCCATGGTGCACCTGCCGCAGATGTAGAGGATCTTGTCGTTGGGTTGCACGCTGCCCTCCTCGCTGGCTGGAGAGCCTGGTACCACCTCCAGACAGTAGATCCCCTGCCACTTACTGCCGATGCCACCGGTTAGCTTGATACCTGGAGACAGTATATTAGAGTACAAGACATTATATTACATTATGTGACATTACATTACATTACGTTACATTACATTACATTACGTTACATTACGTTACATTACATTACATTACGTTACGTTACATTATATTACATTACGTTACATTACATTGTATTACAATACGTTACGTTACATTATATTACATTACATTACGTAACGTTACATTGCGTTACTTTACGTCACATTACGTAAGTTACATTACATTACACATACTAAGTCACAAATGCAAATGTACTGTACCACACACACAGGGATGCCACCATATAAAGTCCTGTATCTGAATAAGATATTTAATACCATGAACAGAGAGTTACTAACATTAAAGCTAACAGTGACTTTACAAGGAGTTGAGAACAGGTGGGAATGGTTTACCCAGCTGTCCCGAAGGTGTCTTGTACAGAAAGATGTCTGGAAAACTATCACAGGAGGATGGTGCCACCAGATTGGTCACGGCCCTGCCCAGGGTCATACCAAGCTTCCTGTGAGAGGACCTCAGGAGGGACATGGCAAACTCATCCCCCACGTCGGTGACGTCATGGCCGTTAACCTGCAGAGAGACAGAGAGGTTACACTGGCTCATCAACAACTCTTAATGGGATATCATGCAGCATTTCATAGAGATACCACATGTCCATGCTATTCTCTTTAGTTGTTGTACCCTAATGAGCCTGTCCCCAGATCTCAGGCGTCCGTCACTGCGCGCCGGGTTGTCCAGGATGTCCTGGATGTAGTAGCAGTTATCCAGCTTACTGCGCGTGATGGTGAACCCAAAGCTACCGTTACGGGACTTCGTCAGCATCACAGACAACTCAAACTCTTTGTGCTTTCCCTAGAGGAAACAGAAAACACATTCAGAAAAAGGGAAACTTGATTGCAGTGACAAGGACAGAAGGACCTGATATCCATCGAGTCTTTCTTGACCTTTCCGGGATCTTCGTCATCATCCTCATCCTCGTTATAATCGTCTTTCCTCTCTCTTTCCTCTAAGTCATCCTTCCAGTGTGCGTGGGCATGCTCTGAAGAAGCTGCTGGTGCTGCTGGGGCTGTGGGGGACTGGAGGTGTGTCGGGGCCCCGGGGCCACCGGCTGTAGAGCCCACCACCTGGGCGGTGACAGGGGGCTGGGACGAAGGCACCAGGGGTCTGCTGTCACTGCTAGGCGGCTGGGTGCTGGAGGTCTTGGATGGGAGGGTGGAGGAGCTGAGCGAGGGGTCTGTGGTGGTGGAGGTGGTGGAGGGGGGCTGGCGGCTGAGGCCAGGCCCAGGCGTGGTGCTGGGGCTGTGGGATGGCAGAGTGGACCGGCGGCGGTGCTCCATGGTAGAGCTGATGGTCAGGTACTCCTCATCAGCCAGGATGGTCAGCCCGTCCCCCATCAGGCAGTACGTCAGGCTGCCGTCCGCCTCCTCTCTGATGCCACTGCACACACACACGCACGTGCACACACACACAAAATAACAAACAGATACACGCACACACAGAAAAAAAACACACATTCTGACTTTAAGAAGAAATAATGTTTTTTGCTTAGTGTATTTTTTTTGTCTTTTAGTGTAGTCAAGGTGTGCTTGCGCGTGTGTGTGTGCGTGTGTGAGTGTTGAGTGTAGTGAAGGTGTGTGTGTGTGTGTGTGTGTGTGTGTGTGTGTGTGTAATGTTACCTGGCGAACACAGGGTTGCTGTTCCTTTTGGGAAACCGTCCTATCCGTTCCACAGTTGAGCTTGTTGGCTTGGCAACCTCCTCATCCCCAGTCTTCTCTTTCTCTTGTTTCCCTGGGTTACCAGTGCTGGGGGGAGGCGGGGAGGGAAAAGAAGCAGGAGAGGGAGGTATGGGTTGGACGGGTGAGGATGGGGTGAGGGGGGAGGGCGGTACGGGTGAGGAGGGTGAGGATGGGGTGAAGGGGGAGGGAGGGGAGGTGGGGGACGGGGGGGAGGAGGGGAAGGGAGGCGGGGGGAGCGGAGAGGGGGCATGCGTCTGGTCAGCAAAGGTCACCGTGTGAGTTTCAGGGGGGTCAGGGAGCTTCTCTGCTTCGCTGCCCGGGTCGGCCTCCTCTTCCTGGATCTGGTCCGTCTGACGGCTTTGCTGGGAGAAGTCATAGCGGAACTTTAGCAGCTGGCTGTAATCGGCTCCCAATCGGATGTCCAGGGATTTCGAGCGGCATTCCCGAGGCCTTGGGGTAGGACTCTTCAGAGGCAGACAGAGAGATTAGGAAGCGGATATTGGACCTTTACGTGTTTGATTGTGAGTTTGTTGTGGTACGTGTGTGAACTCACCAAAGTTTCTTGTATTTCACTTAGAGTACCGGGGGGTGGTCTACAGATGAGCAGACACACCTCTGAGGGAGCGCCACGAAGCAGAAACAGCACACTCTGTGGAGAGGAGCATAACAAACTATCAGATATGAACAGGACAGGTACGGTTACATTGGTAGAATACTGAACGAAAACAAACTGTATGTTTGTATATTGCGTACTGTACATTAATATATAATATAAAATGTATAATGCATATTGTTGCTTAGATTGCTAACGTAATTATTCAGGCCTTAAATTGGCCTGCAGGAAAACCTTCATTCATTTATTTTACCTATGTCCTATGGTATTATATTCTAACTATTGTATGAAAAGCTAATCCCAAGTGGTGCTCTCCTACAGAGTACACAAACACACACATGCATACACACACGCATACACACACACACACACACACACACACACACACACACACACACATAAACACACGCATACACACACACACACACACACACACACACACACACACACACAAACAAATGCACAGACACAGACAGCTAATTTCTTCTAGATCAGATTATAGGATTAGAGGACTGGTGACGTTGCCAAGGTCTTAAAAAAGAGCAGACATGCAGTACCTTCAGCAAACTAATATATAACTATTACACTGTGTATTCACCCTGTGTACAAACCAATATATAACCATTACACTGTGTATTCACCCTGTGTACAAACCAATATATAACCATTACGTGAAATGATGTATTCACCCTGTGTACAAACCAATATATAACCATTACACTGTGTATTCACTCTGTGTACAAACCAAAATGTAACCATTACACTGTGTATTCACCCTGTGTACAAACCAATATATAACCAACCACATGACGTATTCACCCTGTGTACAAACCAATATGTAACCATTACATGATGTATTCACCCTGAGTACAAATGGTGGGGTCCACAACCTGGTACCTGGTAGGAGAGGTCATTGTATTGTCCCTGTGTAAAGCCCAAGGAGGAGATGCTGCTGGGGTTAGGGTTAGGGCTAAGAGGAGATGCTGCTGGAGTTAGGGTTAGGGTTAGGAGGTTTAAGCTGCTGGGGTTAGGGTTAGGGCTAGGAGGAGATGCTGCTGGAGTTAGGGTTAGGGTTAGGAGGTTGAAGCTGCTGGGGTTAGGGTTAGTGTTAGGATGAGATGCTGCTGGGGTTAGGGTTAGGGTTAGGAGGAGATGCTGTTAGGGTTAGGGTTAGGGTTAGGAGGAGATGCTGCTGGGGTTAGGGTTAGGGTTAGGAGGAGATGCTGCTGGGGTTAGGGTTAGCGTTAGGGTTAGGAGGTGATGCTGCTGGGGTACCTGGTAGGAGAGGTCCTTGACCGGCTCGCCGTTGACGGCCAGAATGACGTCTCCCTCCTGGATCTGTCCGCTCTCAAGCGCCGGCTGGCCATGGAAGAGGCGCTTGATTCGGACCACGCTGCCCCGGTCGCTCTCCGACGTCAGCTCAGTGATGAAGAAGCTGAAGCCCAGACCACACAGACTCTTCTTCAGCATCACCTCCACAGTGTTGTCTAGGGAAGGACAGAGGGTTATGAACCCTAACCCTAACCCCCTCCAGAGTGTTGTGTCAGGGGAAGGCAGAGGGTAATTACAGTTACCAGTGGTTTTCCCTGATGCAAGCTGATGAAGTAAGTAAGATCCTATTTAAATATGTTAAATATGAGGTTAAATATGTAAAACAAAAACAAAATTAAATAAACAAATAAAAAAGAAGATATTTCTGTGCATTGTGAGGAATAAGGATGTGAAGTTTGCTGTTAGGAGATCCTGTGTGCACGTCACATCCCTCTGTGAGAGTCCGGCTGCACAGGACGTTGGTCTCCTTTCAGACTGAAGGCTCCACGGTTTAAATCTGTTCTTTTCCAGATTTATATGATCCTCAACCATACTGTAACGTGATGATAAAGGGTGAACCACCTCCTTATGATTTATATCCTACTACTCTCTCATAATGCTGTGACTTTAGTGATTTACTGTGGGGACTGTCTCTCTAGCAGAGCTAAGTGTGTGTGTGTGTGTGTGTGTGTGTGTGTGTGTGTGCGTGCAGACAGCTCCAGGGCTTCTGAGCATCATGTCTCAGGGGACACCCTCCTCCCTCTGACAGACACCACCATGTGCCTGTCAGCCCAGTCACATCCACCATGGCCTCTGGGGACTGTGTCTGTGTGCATGGGCCAGCGTTCTCGCCCTGCTCACCATCAGTCACAAAGCTGTAGTCCTTCACTCGGCCTCTCAAGGGCGTTTCCATGGAGACCTGGGTCCTGGGGGGCTGCATGGGACTGAGGAGGGTGCAGGGGGGGCACGGGGGGCAGGGCGACTCAGCCCAAGGCTCCAACACCACGGTGGGCTCTCTCTCCAACACCAGACTGACCACCTGCAGAACACACACACACACACACACACACACACACACACACACACACACACACTGCAGTATGGATTTAGCACAAAGGCAAAATAGATTTAGATTCTGAGACTAATCTCTCTATAGGACTGGTAAAGTGGACACACATCAAGTTCAGTCAGACAAGACAAAACGCCTGGCAGTGAAAAAAAGGCAAACGTGGTGAAATTCCCTAGATGGACTTGTTTATTATAATATATAAAAGGCTAAAATAATAAGAGTGTGTGTGTGTGTGTATCAGTGTGTGTGTGTGTGTGTGACCTACCTCCCTGGTCCTCTTCAGACACTCCACAGCCTCTCTGTGTGTCACACCCCTCAGGTTGGTCCCATCAACCTCCAGCAGTCTGTCGCCTGTCACACACACACGCACACACACGCACGCGCGCGTCAGTATCGTCACACCCAACACACAACACCTTTTGCGCATTGAATGACGGGTACGTTCACAAATGTGTAGGCTGTTCCTGTTCACTGAAGCATGACAGTCATGCATAGACAGCACACCAACAGCAGCTCCATGGCCACAGCATCTAAACACTAAGACCTAAACTCAACCAGTCACACAGCCTCCTCTCTCCCACTAGGAGAACAAACTGAGGTGATTGTGAATTTGTTGGTGGTTTGTTACCTAGCTGAACGCGGCCATCTTCCTCTGCAGCGCCTCCAGGGACTAAGCTCTTTATGTAGATGCCCCCATAACGCACATTGGTGTTCACGCCCCCCTGGAGAGGAAAATGCACATTACACATCAACATTATCCACACTGACACTTATCCTCAGCCGCAAATCTCAGACACTGTGTACATGTGTGTATGTTTGTGTGTGTACGCTTGTGTGTGTGTGTGTGTGCATGTATATTTTGTGTGTGGGTGTTAGTAAGCTTGTTAGCTACTGTACTTTTGCCCTATTGGTCACAGACTGACCCCTGATGTAACCAAGCTCTCTCTGTGTGTTTGTTTATCTTCTTCATATGTGTTACAGCATTCAGAACACTTTACACAGGAACAAAACTCATCCCAGATCCACAAACTCATCAGGTGTAAGAAGAGGCATAGACCCCCTCGACATCTAGACATGGTAGGTGGCACCATGCCCTAACCACTGAGTAGGACAGTGTTCTACAGACAATAAGACTCTCACAGCAACACTGATGCCCAAACTGCCGTTTCTCTTCTTCAGTTCCACCTGAAGCTGCTCTCCTGACCTGAGACTGCAGATGGAGGAAGACCTGGAGAACACGTCCTAGCAGAGCGAAGGGAACCCCCACATAGACAGAGAGAGAGGGAGAGACGGGAAGGAAAGAAGGGGTTCAGTTTGGCACAGAACAAGACATAGTGGTGACGTAACACACCAAAGCACCTAGCTGTTTACATTCTATCAATGGACTACAACCACTGGTCCTAACCTTGGCGTCCAGTATGCGTACAACTGGGACGAGTAGTTTCCTGCCATGTTTAGGGGTTGCCATGTTGGAGAGAGCCAGGGCCTCCTCCAGCTCCTCCACGGCGGGCCTGAACTCAGTGCCACTCAGGGTGGTCTGGGAGCCAAAGCCCCTCTCCAGCATCAGGCCCAGGGTACTGGGGGTCAGCGAGCTCCTGCTGTCCCTGAAGGAATCTGTGGAAAGTATTATATTATATTGGTTTTGTAATATATTGTGTTGTGTTGTGTTGTGTTGTGTTG
>JAVQIZ010055733.1:0-10823 GCA_036023535.2 Galaxias brevipinnis
TACATCCCATAATATTTTCTGAAATTGTTCACATTGTATGATCCAGCATGTCAAGCTGAGCATTTTGATGTATGAACCGTGTGTCTCGCATGAAAACTCAGTGAGATAATCCAGTTTCAGTGGTATATGCAAATGAGGCTCATTTACATTCCAATGCACCATGCTGTTCTGAACATTTTCACATTAGAACCGTATACATAACATAAAATTTGTAGGAGCAGTAGCGTTTCAGCTGAGACCTAAAAAAAGCATGTTAATTAAGAATAATTAAAAAAGTATACATTATAAATGAGAAATTTTGAAAAAGCATAAATCTGCATACCAAGACGCACGTGTGAATATTTGAATCGTATGTGTAGCATGTACGGAGGCTGAGCTCTGTGAGGACATTTGAAAAAGTGTGAAAAAGTCTGAAAAAAGGCAATTTTTAGCAGTTTATTAAATATTATATTAATATCTTACATTAAATTATGTCACAGTATAAAAATCACACACCTACAGATCAGTACGCACGTTTTGATATATGAACCGTATGTGTAGCATGTACGGTTATTGAGATACGGCGTCCTACGGAAAAAAATATAATAAATATCATATTGATACATCCCATAATTTTGACATTTTTACAGTTTTAGTGATTCCCCCATAGACTTACAGTCAAGTTGTAGCTGAATGACCGTTTATAGTATAGACATGATTGAGGTATGTACATACTCAGGAGAGCATACTGATTAAAGTTATAAAGTTTCATCTTGATATCATTTATACTTTTTGACTTCTGAAATGCATGGTGGTCTATGGAGCCTCGTTGACTTCCATTCAAATTGGAGCTCGATGACCGTTAATGGTAGACTTAAGATCAAGGTATCTAAATACTCAGTGCAGCATATGGATTAAAGTTGTTCAGTCATTGAGCTACAGTGTGTGTTTGTGTTTGTACATACACACACACGCACATACATATATATCATATATTTTAAGATATTATAATACATGTATCATATATTTATATACATATTAAATATATAAATATATAATATTATATATATATTATATATTTTTATGAGTTTTAAAATACGTTATTTAATTTAATGAGCTTCCTTGACTTCGAGTCTAATTGCTTACTGTTTCATACAGTTACATACTGTCTATAAGGTTATATTAAACATACAGAATACACATATTTTATTATTATAGATAATTTACATTCATACAGTATTAAATGTAACATCAGAAGTCAATCCTTATAGCATACAGCACATGCGTTGTGGGCACACTACATTTTCTTCAGGAAATTTCATACCATCTAGTTTCAGTAACACTCACTTCTTGATTTGCTACATTGCTAGTGAACATGAAACACCATGCAATTGTCGGTCATTACAGCAGGAGAGGGGAAGCGTCTATCCATGGTCATGGCTAGATGCTAATGCTAACTAGAAACTAGCTAACTCAGTATGGAATAATTAGCGATACGGTGGCTCTTTCACATACACTCATAGGCGCATTCATGCAGATGTCCTGAACTGTTGGCACTGTGTTTATTTTATTTATGAGATAGCTATCCCACTTCTGACGCCCCTAATGAAGGACCGAGATGAATCATACCCATGTGTATACTGCCGAATCGTACCCTTGTGTATACTGCCATCTAGTGACCGCAATAAAATGTTGACTAACACATGCCACTTTATTAGGTACACCTTGCTAGTACCTTTTACCTTCAGAACTGCCTTAATTGTTCGTGGCATAGACTCAACAAGGTGCTGGAAACATTCCTCAGAGATTTTGGTCCATATTGACATGATAGCATCATTCAGTTGCTGCAGATTTGTCGGCAGCACATCCATGATGCGAATTACTCGTTACACCACATCCCAAAGGTGCTCTATTGGATTGAGGTCTGGTGACTGTGGAGTCCATTTGAGCACAGTGAACTCATTGTCTTGTTCAAGAAACCAGTTTGAGATGATTTGAGCATTGTGACATGGTGCGTTATCCTGCTGGAAGCAGCCATAAGAAGATGGGTACACTGTGGTCATAAAGGGATGGACATGGTCAGCAACAATACTCAGGTAGGCTGTGGCGTTTAAACAATGCTCAAGTGGTACTAAGGGGCCCAAAGTATGCCAAGAAAACATCCCCCACACCATTACACCACCTGCAGCAGCCTGAACCTTTGATACAAGGCTGGTTGGATCCATGCTTTCATGTTGTTTACGCCAAATTCTGACCCTACCGTTTTTTGGTGAGCCCGTGTGAATTGTTGCCTCCGTTTCCTGTTCTTAGCTGACAGGATTGGCACGCGGTGTGGTCTTCTGCTGCTGTAGCCCATCTGCTTCAAGGTTCGACGTGTTGTGCGTTCAGAGATGGTCTTCTGCATACCTTGGTTGTAACAAGTGGTAACTGTTGCCTTTCTATCATCTTGAACCAGTCTGGCAATTCCCCTCTGACCTCTGGCATCAACAAGGCATTTTCGCCCAGAGAACTGCCGCTCACTGGATATTTTCTCTTTTTTGGACCATTCTCTGTAAACCCTAGAGATGGTTGTGCTTGAAAATCCCAGTAGATCAGCAGTTTCTGAAATACTCAGACCAGCCCGTCTGGCACCAACAACCATGTCACATTCAAAGTCACATAAATCACCTTTCTTCCCCATTCTGATGCTCTGTTTGAACTTCACCAGGTCGTCTTGACCATGTCTACATGCCTCAATGCATTGAGCGCTGCCATGTGACTGGCTGATTAGATATTTGCGTTAACGAGCAGTTGAAAAGGTGTACCTAATAAAGTGGCCAGTGAATGAACATGTATACATTTTATTGGTCACTAGATCACAGTATGCACAAGGGTACGATTCATCTTGGTCCTTCATTCCCCTCAAGTCTTACCCTCTGCCCATTCATTGTCTATTGACAAATTAAGCATGTAAAAGAGGAAATTAAAAAATAACTAATTAATCATCAGACATTAATCAGACTGATTAATTAGCTGTGTACAAGCGCAGTCCGTGGCATTCAAACTGACATTTTGCCGTTGCAAAGGAAGCTAAAGTTAGGTTAAGTGACAAAAAATGGGGCTAATAATAATAAATTCATTTTAGATACTCAAAGCACTTTACACACATTGGTCGCCAATTAATAACACAGCATACATACATACAACATAACTACGAATGGACCGACAGCTATCAAACACAACACTCCGTCACTTCAGCCAATTTGCGCCAGAGTTGCTCACCCAACATATTACGGCAGACTTGCTCACACAAATAGGACACACGGACTGACTCCAGTTGAATTGGCAGTGACTGGTCAGGTCAGTGAGGTCAGTGCACTGGTAGGACGATGCGGCATGTTTTTGATGGTGGGCGGAAACCCACACAAACACGGGGAGAACATGCAAACGCCACACAGAAAGGCCCTTGGCTGAGGTGGGGTTTGAACCCAGGACCTTCATGCTGTGAGTCAACAGTGCTAACCACTGACCCACCGTTCAACCTACCCAGTTGTAAACAGTGAGTTAGTTGTAAAGGAGAGTTAGGCTTCTTGTGCATTTCTTTTTGTGAAGAACTATTAGTAGCCTATTACATATTACTATTAGAAAACACCAATTCCTGACAGATCATAAGTTTTGTGATTAAGAATCATTAGACTTTATTTATACTTTTTTGTTTATTTATTGGCACCTTCACTTTATAAAGGTTTATCAATCCCTTAATTAATAAAATGAACCTAAGCCAATTTTGGCTGATCAATAATCTCCAAATGAATCCATTCCGCTTTCATTGCGTGACAAAACCATTCCAGGTTTTTCTTGTTACCTTGCTGTGGCAGAAGATTGTCTTTGATCTGACCAAACTACGTTTACTAGCTAAAGTTCATTCATAGGCACGTTTCTCTATCAGCATGCTCGCATTGTTTTGAAGCAAGAGGCCACTAGTCATAAATTTCCAATCCAACTTGTTAATCAAAACGTTATATATTGAGGTAGCAGGCTGTATGAGAGAATCAGTCAGCTGTTTGGCAGGAAGCCATCCGGTGCTTGAAAGCTGCAAACTGACTTTCTTTTTTTTTTTTAACTAAAAAACCTTCTAAACGTTTAGGAGGATCATCAGTCTTTACAATCGAAATATTTACCACAGTATAGGCCATACAGAGGTGTGCCATTTCTCAAATCTTTACAGTAAACAAATTGTCACCAAAGGCTTGCAACTGCAAATACTGAGATATCATGGTAGACTCATTGTCAAACGTGACTGCAGCAGGTCTGCATTAACGTTAGCCGTTAGCTAGCGCACCTTTTCTGAAATTTCTACCCTTATAAAAAAAGAATTTGTGACAAAATAGTTACGTCAGTTAGGTGATATAGTGTTAAATCACAATATTAGTTAGCTTCCCTTGAAAAATTGCCTCAGATTTCAGCAGTGTGCAATTCTCAAATCCTTACACTGTAAGTTACAGTAAACAAATTGTCTCCAAACCAAAGGCTCATAGACCAACCTGATTGCCCTAATGAAGGCAGTACTTTTATTTTCCTCATCATTATGAGCCTCATGAACAGCCATCCACATGTTGTCAAAAATGTCATACTCCTAGCTGTGAATTTCCTAGTTTGTGCTCCAGTCTCCGATGCTGTCCATTGCAGAAGCGTGAATCCACGGCTAGTGCTAATGCTAACTGGAAAAAAAGTGCCAACGTATACTCACAGGCGCATTCGTGCAGATGACCTGAACTGTTGGTGCGGTGTTTTGTTATTTATTTATGATTTAGCTTTCCCACTTCTGACACCATGTTTCAATGTCAAATAACGAAACGAGTCACTGATGAACTAGTGTTCTGCGTAAAAATAACCAAGACAGTCAAACGTAACAACATGCACTTGCATAACATCGATGGTAGAAGGCGGTATATTACCGTGAAAATCTCTCTCAGTCAAAACCCTCACCCGAGTCATTTCAATGGGGCCAAAAACAAATCAGAAATAATAATAAAAAATGTAACACGCGAACCGATCACTTACCTGTATGTAAGCGCAATGGACTTCAATACCCACGACATGTGGGCACTGGAATGGAATCGATTGGGTCAAAACTGCAGGCGTAGTTGACACGCCAAAAACTGCCTAATAATAATAATAATAATATGAGTTACCGGTAACAAGATGTGATGCGTCATCACTGGTTTAGAGAACTGATCACTTATGCCAAGTAATTTAGTTTCAGAAACCACTCCAACTTTCCCTTAACTGTACATTCTACTCTGATCCCGATTCCCAGCACTAATAATAGGCCAAAAGGTTTTTGTCTTTTTTACATACATATTATACTTGTTATACTTTTGTACCTTTGCTACGGACCGCCTGAAGCTGGTCCTGGAGAGGATATCCTGGAGATGCATCCTGCCGTACGTACAGAAATACCATGTGACGCTAGATACTACTCATAACTTTGCAGTTTACCTTGTAGGGTTAGCACTCAGACCTGATCACGGCCTAATAGGTTCAGATCTACTTAAGCAATTAAATGTGAATATTGGACTAACGTTTTTAAGAGTGTGGCTGCAGTGGTGAAGTTTTTAGCAGAACGAGGGCTGCCTTTTTTCGCGAAACGTTTGGACAGCCTAACAATGGGAACTACATGGATGTCCTAGAAGTAATCAGTCAGTTTGATACCTTCTTGAAGGCCCACACAGAAAGATATGGAAACGCCCACAAGGGAACACCTTCATACCTTTCATTAAGTACATGTTCAGAATGAATCCAATTAAACGGTCACAAGGTCCCATGCCAATTTGTCCCCTTTCCTTTAAATAAATCCTCAAATTTGTCTTTGCATGTTTTGTCAAATGCGGGTGCAATTTTGATGGTTTCATATTCTCGTTGCTGAGCATGGTTTGGCAAATGACACAGACTGGCTCTGTGGGTGAGCTATCGCTGGAAAACAAACCAAATTGAATATATAGAGTTGTGATTAAAAGTGAATGGCCAATGTTTTTTTTTGCCTATGGTTCTTCATTTAAATTAGCAGTTAGATGCTGGTTGTTTCCTTAAAAAAGGAATCTAGACATGCTTGCTTGAAATATGCCAAAACTAAACAATAGCTCAAGTAGCGTACGCTGCTATTGAATAAGTCGAGTTCTGAAACTGAGTAAGCAAATGGTGCAAGTGGGCGGGAATGCTTAGCGTTCTAGAATCTTGGATACTATTATAGTAACAAATTGTTAATTTACGGGTCAGGGGATCTGGTGAGTGACAGAAGCACCAAGCATAATTTGACGGGTGCAGCAGCAGGGCTCTGCAGACCTTTGTTTGCTAGCTAGCTAACTAACGTATTGTATATTGTATATTGTATAAAGTATGTGTGAGTTCTTACTTGGGGAATTTAATGAGACTTGGTTGGAGAACAGCAAGTATGATCATGTAAAGAAAATCCATCTGTCGAGACAGCATTAAGAGAAGTCGGAGTGTTTCTTTTGATTTGGTCTTGCTACCTTGAGAACTATGTTAAACCTATGGGATAACTGTCACGAAGTAGCACCCAACTACTACTACTCATCATGTTCGCGGGGTTTGCCTGCCACCTCTACTTTGGAGCATCTGAAGACCCAAATAGGACTCTCCAGCTGTCCATGTTCTGAACCATTAGATGTTGAGAACCGATGTGGGGTTTCTTGGACGGACTATACCACTACTATGCTTTTTTTTTGGGTTTGAAAAAAAACATTTCATTTTTTTTTGTTTCATGACCTGCCTTCTAAACAGGGCACTGCTGCAAAAGAAGCTTTGTCTCAGTCATCAACCCTGTATAAATAAATTAAATAATAATGAACCACCGGAGTGTGCAATAAATGGCCCCTGGTCTTTGCTCAGATCAGTAATATCTTAGCTTTAAAACAAGGTCAATCTTATTTTATTAGTAATCGGACTGATATTTGCCGAGTATCCCCCTACTGCCCTAGATGTTCTAGTGCTGTCTCTATTTTTCAACTAGCTGGCTTGTATCACGTGCAAATGCTGTACTTTGGTCTGAAAGTGACCACTTCGGTTAAACCCCAGAAAGATATGTTGTAAATGAGATACCCTTTTGATGATGGCAGTGGCGGCTGGCCAACAGAGGGTGCTAGGGCGCTGCCTTCCCTGGCTCGCCCTCGTGGATGGTAATTTTTACGTGTTTTGTAAAAATGTAAGTACGTATGTATTTAAAATGCACAACAACGTGTAATATATAAAATGTAAATTATTATATTTCAGAAAATTTAAGCTACTGCTCATCCTCTCTCTCAATATCTCTTTTGGGCTAGAAAATGCACCCATTTAGGGCCGCAGCCCAGCCAATAGCTGACAGAAGAAATCCACATAGCTACATAAATTTTGCCAATCAGCGTCCTGAAATCTGATGCCAGAAGGGCTCTGTTTCCAGCGCCCCAAGTAGAGTCAGCCTGTGTGGTGGAGGAAGTTGGTTTGCAATCTGCCATTACATCCAGAGAGAAGAAAGAAATTATGAATGCGGATGCTCATGACACAGGGTCTTACTTATGCTCCCCCTAATTCAATATTATCTCTTCCCCAAAACCCATTTGATAGGAGAACTTTGGTGGAGACAATACGAGTAAAAGTGCTAGGTCCAGATCAACCTGATATCAAGATCAAACAAACGCTAGTAAAAGAACAAAAACTACATGCCAGGCTTCTCCTGTTGCAGGTTCCCATGCCATCTTTATAGAACATCTAGGACAGATAAAACATTGACTGTTACAGGAGTAAGGGACATGAAACATCTATCAGAGAAGATTAAGAAACATGAGTGTTCAAGGGCACACATGGAGAACACGGTCAAGCTAGCCATGCTCGGCAGAGTTAACATCGCTACGCAACTGGACGAAGGCCACAGAATTGGAGGGAGGAAACACAAGAAAGAGGTGGATGAGAACAGGCACATTTTATCAAAGATAATTGACTGCTAAATTCTGCTGGGTTGGCAGTCTTCTCAAAATCCTTATCACCACATCCATGACAACAGCAGAGTCAGAGAGGTGCTTCTCTACTTTGAAGAGGATCAAGACCTACCTGAGAAACACCATGACACATGATCACATGAATATTCAGGTTATGCTCTTCATGGATAAAAAACTAATCAAAAACATCCCTGACTTTAATAATTAAATAATTGAGAGGTTTACCACTCAGGAAGATGCCAGACACAAACACAAAGTTCCCCTGACCCAATTTGTTTTTCTATATAGTTGACCTTAGCATACGATTTTATTGTGTAAGGAAGATGCCAGAGACACACACAAAGTTCCCCTGACCCCATTTGTTTTTGTGTAAAGCTGACTTTGCATAAGATTTTACTGTGTATTGTGTAACATTTTTAATATTGGCATTAAATAAATACTATTTCACAGAGCACTGGTATCCTGCAGTATTTGTTAAATTGTATTGGTGAAGTTGACACAATATGGCACAGCCCCACCTGGAATATTTTTCACCAGCCACCACTGGATGATGGATATGATCATCAGTGTGTGAGTGAATGGGTGAATGAGAGGCAACATTGTAAAGCGCTTTGGTTCCATTCCGGTTGAAAAGCGCTATATAAATGCAGTCCATTTACCATTTACCATGATAGATTGGTAGGTTAGTTTAGTAAAACTTGTGCATGATCCTACTCTTGGCAAGACAGGAGTGCACAGATTTTGGCTTCTGACACTTAGAAAAAGCCCTCTAGTTTATCAGCCTTTTGCCTTGGAAGTTCAAAACGTTGCCCAGATATAGTAGACAAATGAATATCCAACGTTTCACAACTGACATAGGAAATTATTGATTTATTGCATTTTAAAGATGGAACAATGTATTAGTTTATACACTGATCAGCCATAACATTAAAACCACTGACAGGTGACGTGAATAACACTGATCATCTCGTTATAACGGCACGTGTCAAGGGATTCGATATATTAGGCATTAAGTGAACAGTCCGTTCTTGAAGTCGATGTGTTGGAAGCAGGAAAAATGGGCAAGCGTAAGAATCTGAGCGACTTTGACAATGGCCAAATTGTGATGGCTAGACGACTAGGTCAGAGCATCTCCAAAACTGCAGGTCTTGTGAGGTGTTCCCGGTATGCAGTGGTAAGTACCTACCGAAAGTGGTCCAAGGTGAATTGGTGATAGGGTAATGGGCGCCCAAGGCTTATTGATGCGCGTGGGGAGCTAAGGCAATCCCAGCTGGTCTGATCCCACAGAAGAGCTGCTGTAGCACAAATTGTTGAAAAGTTAATGCTGACTATGGTAGAAAGGTGTCAGAACGCAGCTTGCTGCATAGCTGCAAACAAGTCAGAGTGCCCATGCTTCCACCGCCGAAAGCACCTACAATGTGCATGTGAGCGTCAGAACTGGAACATGGAGCAAAGGCAGAAGGTGGCCTGGTCTGATGAATTACATTTCCTTAGGATCATGTGGATGGTCGGGTGCGTGTGCGTCGTTTACCAAGGGAAGAGAAGGCACCAGGATGAACTATGGGAACAAGGCAAGCCAGCAGCAGCAGTGTGATTCTCTGGGCAGTGTTCTGCTGGGAAACCTTGGGTCCTGGCCAGAGCCGGCCCTGACTTCCCTGGGGCCCTAGACAAAATTTTGCTGAAGAGGGCTGTACTTGGTCAGTGTTAGTACTGGCTGAAGCTGGATCAAGTGAGTCCCTGCTTGTACTGGTTGATGATCCAACATCTCCTACTACTCAAAAAATTAAGCATTGCACAACTGTCAGTTATAAATAATAATACTATCATTCATGTTAGCCCCATTCACACTAGCTCCCCAGTTATCCTTTCATACATTTTTTAAATATAACATACTATTACTGTGGTTCGATGGTTACTATGGCTGTACTTGATGGTTATTATTTACTGAAATATGTGCACCAATAGGCAGCATGGTGGCTCGGTGGTTAGCACTGTTGCCTCACAGCAAGAAGGTCCTGGGTTCAATCCAAACCTGACCCAAGGGCCTTTGTGTGTGGAGTTTGCGTGTTCTCACTGTGTTTGCGTGGGTTTCCTCCGGGTACTCGTGTTTCCTCCCACAGTCCAAAAACATGCAGGTTAATTGGTGACTCTAAATTGCCCGTAGGTGTGAATGTGAATGTGAGTTGTTGTCTGTCACTATGTGTCAGCCCTGTGATAGACTGTTTAGTCAATAGTAAATTTCAATCCATTGCTTTCCATCTTTATTCCAGAGTTGTAACTAAACTTTGACTGCAAGACTAGATAATCATTGTCTTTCTTGTTTTACAAATGTGCGCATATATGCCATCATGTCCATATATTCTCTGGACCAGACAGGTAGCTGCTGGAAAGCACTAATTACATTTCGTGCAAGCGAGGAAATGAACACATTTTTATGGAAAGCCAAATAGGTCACAATTTGCCACTTTCTGAGGTGTTTTGAGACGCGTTGTGACAAAAACGGCGTGAAAAACGGCGTAAAATGCGCAACACAACGCCACTTTTTACGGGCGTTATTAAGGTATTGTCTATAGAGCGGCGTGTTTTACGTCGTTTTGTGTCACCTCTGACGGCGTAAAAAACGCTGTTTTCTGATATGGTAATGATCTCCGCCCTATGGTTTTCACAGCCACACAGGACAGACCTCACTAGCTAAAGACTGATCTCCTTTGCTGCAAAAGGATTGCACCCAATTCACCTGTTCTGTGGCGATGTTTGTCAGCTTTTGTTTGGGGAGCCTTAATAAAGCATTTTTTTATTACACTTTTAGACAATGTCATGGAAAAACAACAAAGCACTACAACTAGCCTACTTCCTGAAAGTCCAAAG
>JAVQIZ010055777.1:0-14278 GCA_036023535.2 Galaxias brevipinnis
TTACAATCGTTGAAATAAATTTAACTGCAATTAAATGGTAACTGTCGAACAATACAGATCCCCCCCCCCCCCCCCCTCCTCCTCAAAACCTATAACATACTTTCTGATGTGGGGAGGTATTAGTGGCAAAATGTCTCGCTCACTACTTTGACGAGAATCTAGAGTGTATCAGTGTCAATGTCCACGATAAAGGTGTTGTTGTTGTGATGTCATTGATGGTGCAATGTTGGATTTGCCCTAACTCAACTTTGATGGACTCAGAACTGGGCACCTGTGTTACTTACCAGTTATCAGCCTACGACCGAAAGGAATTTGCTATCTTCAGCCCAGAGTGCTGTTTTGTTCATGTAAACACAGCATGATATGAGAGAATCAAACATAATGAACAAATGGAACTCAGAGAAAAAATTTTGAGAGTCTAGAGGAGTGTGTGAGAAGCTCCCTACCCATAGTTCTGCCTAGAGGGACCCTCAAACCCTACCAAGCTAATCAGTGCCACTCCATACTGAGGTCACCACTCACTCCCTCTCAATCCCCCACCCCCCCACCCACCCCCGCCTGCCCTCCGCCCTTCCTGGCATCTTGAACCGTTTTTTTTCTCTCTTGATTTGCCTGAATTTCAATGGTTCCCATGTATGCAAAAGGAGGAATTCAGAGGCAGTACTCTTCAGTCCTAAGGACCATGGAGTGATGTTGCCTCTTTAAATATCCTGGCGGTTTTCTATGTTCAATGATTTGGCTCTTTTCAAAAGAGTTCCACCAAAAGGCTAAGAAGATGTTCTAAGCTATTTTCATTAGTGCATGTTAAACACAAGAATGAAACTGAAAACAGTTGCAGGACTTGGATTTAATTCACTTGCCTCTTATGATCTGCCATGCATATTTAATGTACTACACTATCTTGTTGGCTTGCTGTACCATTTCTTTCTGAGAATGAAATAGAGGGCATGCCACTTGGTTTTTATGCATCTCTGCAATGATCTATTGTTCCTCGATCTAATAACAATGTCTGGAATGACATTTAATATTAGTTGTAATGTGATGATAATTAAGATGGCCTCCCATTTGGCACTGTGGCATCATTCCATGTCTCTGATTCAAATATTGATTGGAATCGCTGCAACTTGAACCCTTTTTTATTTGTGTTCTGTTTTTTTTTTTATTTATTTGTTTGTTTTTTATCCCTTCTTAGTATTCCAGTGCAAGATCATGGGTCTGTTGTAAGAAAGGAATGGTTTGGATCGGACATCTCCCTAATTAGGGAGAGTAAAGAGCTCTGAGCTGCTGGGGCACACGCAGACACACCCCCAAAGGAAAACAAACCAGTCAGAAAAATCGAATCTTTCTGCGAAACTACAATTATTTTAAAAAGAAAAAATTGCCCGGTCCTTTGATCAGCACTTACCTCGCCGCTTTGCCCATGGCAGCACACATTTGAACTAAAAACATATGGAAATTACTGGACATGGCTGTGATTAAATAAGGAGGGTGATTATCCTGCCTTGGGGGGGGGAAGCACATTATGCTGTTTTTCAAAGCCATTTAGCCAGTGAAATAAAATTCCTGTGAGCGTCATGATACGCTGTGATTAAGGCCCCATAGCCCCCCTGAAGCCTGCTTGCTAGTGCAGCGTTGCCAAGCAAAAGCGCCGGGTGAGCCCGCTGACCTGGAAATAATGATATGTGTGAAAGATAGCAACGAGTAATAAAGCAAAAAAACACACAGCCTCCGCAAGTATCTTTGTTTCTGATCCTTGCTCCATTCATTTCCAAAATCACTTGATTTAAACTGCCTTGAAAAATCCTCTTAAATCTCTGGGTTTTGACTCTTCACCAGTTTCCAGCCTGAAAATCCTCTCCGGGTCACAAATGAACGTGGACAACGTTGTCAGGCTCTTTGTTATTGCCACATGTTGAGTGAAATTTTGGTATGTCGAAAGTTTTGTCTCCAAATGGAATAAGAAGAGTTTTGGCCTTCGAGTCTATTCAGAAACCGATGCTAGCCCCGATCCTTTTTTTTAATTTACCACGTTAGATTCCTCCAGATAACTCTAGCCTTTGTCACCGAGTTTCCCCCCGGAACGCTGGAAGCAAATGGGTTGCCCTTTTTTCTGAACTCATGCTATATTGATTTTGTCGACTTCTCTGAAACACAGAGTGGCTGTCTTTTTTCAAAGTGGGAGGACAACGCAAAAGACCCCAAGTATGCTCAACAGTACATCCTCTTATATTTGGCTCGTTTTTAGATGTTAATTTAGCTTTTTGACTCACTTGAGTATATTTTGACTCCGTGGTGTACTTGTATGGTGGTCGTTGATGTGGACAGATTGACATGATACTGTGCCAATCGAAAGACAAAAGGATTTTTATGCTGAAACTAAGATGCTGGTTGTGGCAAATATCTCCCGAAGGTATACTGTACATAGACCTCCACAACCCCCCAGCGTGTGCTGTCAAGCAGGCTATGAGTTGAGCATGAATTCCAAAGATAATTGGTAGGAATTGTTTACTGTTTTTTCTCTGAAATGTTAGTGCTGGTTCCTGTGCAACGGCCCCTCTCTCCCCTAGCTGAACTGACATCCACAGCACATTTCATCTTCTGTCACCGTTCAACCTAGACTAAAGACAGCTGCCTTGAAAGTATGTCTCGTCCAGGGGGGGAGTACCAAGTTGTTATCCTGATCGTTGGTTATATTTATATAGGACAAAAATTGCTTGTGATGCCATGTTTTTGTACAGTTTTATGTACATGCAAGTGAAGCTTTCTAAAGTTATTGACAAAAAGCCGATGGCATATAAAAATTGTAATGTGTTTTTTTTTTCTTGAGACGTGCACATCTTGCCTTGGTGGTTGGATTGATCTTTTGCTGAGTCAGTGTGAATGTGGCCGTTCATTGCCTGCACCGTAGTCAGTCACCGGCTCCCAGCCCCCTACGAGGGCTTAATCAGACGTTAACGTTTATTGTGAACAGTAGATTGTCCGATCCTACCTAACAAGTTTGTTTGAATTCCCATGTGTTACCTTCTCGTTCTGTTTTTCGCATGTTGGAAAAACTCCCTTGTAATAAGTCCTTCAGAGCTTTGTAATAAAAAAATAACTTCAGTAAAGAAAGAAAGAAAAAAAGAAAATGGTTACTGTGAGTTCTTGGCTGTGTCTACTCTGTGGGATGGTACATTGTGTCTATGTGGTTCATTGACATTCATGTGTTATCTACATTATTCTATCAGAAGTCGTTTCACATGCCGAGACATTTGCATATGAAACCTAACTTGGTGGTATTTTGTATGCCTCGCCACTCAGATCCTCACTTCTACTTCCTAACATCTGTATTTTCTTCTTTTTTTGGGGGGGGGGGGTCAAAAGGTCAGAAGAGCTCGGTGTTGTAATTTATGGGTCTGTTTGACTTGTGAAGCACTACACCTCAGCATTGTGCTGAAATATGACTTATCTGACACCTGCAGGACCTATCGGGATCCTCGGAAATTGCCCTCGTATAAGGAAGACCCATTGCTGTTCAGAATTACACCGTAGTGCTGACTCTCTATCAATCAATTATTAATGTGTCTGCTCTCTGTAGATATGAAGGAGAGCCCTCTCCCCTTGAGGGATGTGCTGTCTCAGTATTGTGGTTGTATAACCTGCTTTTGGACTCCTCCGAGTGTCCACTTTGCTATTCATGATGGAAGTCGCCAAGTTAGTGTTGTGTTGGGGGGCGAGCGTCTGGGAATGTGAGACTGCGCAGTCATCGACAAGACAATAAAGACAAGAGCAGTAAGATGGCACTGTTAAATTGAGTCGATAACTCAATCCATACTTCATGTGTGCCCAGGGGTTTGAATGGCTACCATTGTTGCAGGCAGATTTTGTTTGGCTGACACAATTGGGAAGTAAGAGTAAAAAAAAGTCTGAAAACCCTCTTTTTTTCTTTTTCACCGAACTTTTAGTGATAGTTAACTCAAATCAGTCGGACAGGATGAGTAGCAGCAGTGTGTGTGGCTTTGCAGAAGCACATAGCTGACCATTACGGTTTGGATAGATCAATCTGACCCCTTCTGGAGGCTGAAAAAACTGCACTGAACTCAATTTCAGGGTAAAAACAGTGAAAATAGTAATAGGGTAATTCAAGTAATCCATATTTCATAAACACAGCGGTCGATTCAAATGTTACAAATAATTAGTATACTTATGATAGGCCAAATTAATTCCAATATAATAGATTGACAATTAATCAACTTCCATCCATATACAACGGCACGCACCTGAACACTTTCATTCATAAAGGTAGTAGAGACCAGCTGATGTAAGATCTCCCTACTTAAACTGGTCAATGCCTAAAAAAGAGCATTTTAATGATTCCAAAATACATTTTCACAAAACTTTATCTGTAAATAACTCAGTATCAGCTGGGTTTTTTTTTCGTCCTCAAAAGTTTGATTCTCTTTGGTTACAGAAGACTGAAAATGAATAAGGTTTTTCGGGACATTTGATGCAACGTGGTGTGCAGAAGGACATTCATTATAATGCTGCAAAGAATAGATCTGCAGGGAAACTCAGTGCTCCTGTGGCCTTTTCCTCAAGATGAAACTACCCCTCGGCTACTGCTGCCGCTGTTGATCTGCCGTTGCCTTGGCAACCTGGCTCTTCTTTCTGTCTCCCTCACCCACGCTCTTCATCGCTCGCTTCGTTAAGCGCTCTGCTGCTGGCAATTAGAAATAAAACCATCGGTAGGGCTGGCTGGCTGCCTTCCAGACGCAGTCACCAATTAAATACTGTCAAATAGCAGTGTTTCTTCGAGCTGCATCCGTTCTCCACAGCATATTATAAACGGTGGGCCTTGGAGTCACATGCCTCTGAAAGTCTGAACTTTACTTACGACAAAGATGAATGTGTCCAAAAGGGTCGTGTTCCTTAAAAAATACATTCAATGGAACATGGATTAGATTTCAATTTATTGTAAGCCATTGTTCAACCATCATGTTCTCAACAGCAAAACATAGCCCTACTCTGGATCATATTACAACATCTAAATTTAGATTAGAGGGGGGAAAAACATGCATGCCTATGGTTGATTGAACCGTATTTACGTAGCTATTTGTGTCAAACTAGTTCGCATTTGTCAACATTCATTTCCCCCGGAGACTTCCAGAAGAATACACTCTTGGGTTTTTTTTCAACATTTATTCATACATTGATTAAATTTTTGTTGACTGATAAAACAAACATATCATTAGTGCCAGGATATTTTGCGGCCCCTTAAGCCCTATCACACCCAACCATTTGTATTACTCTGCCTGTGTATTGACTTTCATACACTGAAGATGTAATTGGTGCATTAAAATCAATGGAGCAATTTAAAGTGCATCATCATTACAGGAGTTTTTGTGTCAAGTCGATAACTGCACTTGACAGGATTCCATACTGTATGTTCCACCTAAACCAACTTCATTATTTAAAACTCTCTCTCTCTTTCTCTTTGTTCATTTTCCCCCTCTTTTTCCACACAATAGCACGCACGGTATGAACAGGAAAATCTAATATAAGCTTGTTTTGAAAGCCATGGAGTGCTACATTTCTCTCCGATCGGTCGTGTCTATAAAGCTAATTTAACACTCTATTACCTCCCACCTGAGCTCAATCTCGCAATCATCACAGATTCCTCAAATCCCCACCAGCTATCCATTTGCTGTGACAGAGCTCGCACAATAGAGCCCGCAAGCCCCCTGAAAGGCCCAATTCCGACATAATTCTAAATTCCTCAACATAGCCACTGGACCCAAAAGCATCAGGTTTTATATAGGGAGTAATTCTTTTGATATCCTATTATGATCATACTCACACATCCTCACGTGAAAAACGACCACGGGCCCGACGAAACGATGTCATTGGCTTAGGAGTTGATCGGCTTTACTCAAGCACTCCAGGGACAACATCAGAGATTTGTTTTATATAAAATCTAAAAGTTTTAAGAGGCCCATTTGCGATCCATGGTTTCTCACTTGTTACTTGGTACAATTCAACTTCACGGTAAATATGTTTCTCCTCTCTGTACAACGCCACAATTTTCTTTCTAATTTTTCCCTGTGCTTAATCCATGATTCACAACAGAGGGACTGACAGTGACTTCAATCCTATTAAGAGGGTGTGTGTGTGTGTGTGTTGTTTACACCATGGTCTTATCATGCCTCCGTGTTTTACAGGTTTTAGTATTACAGGGCCCAGTGTGTACTGTAAGTCCTGCAAGCTTTGAAACTATCTATATGGGATTACCACAGCCGCAGGGGCGTATTTTACCCTACAGGAGTTCCCTGTCAGCCTGTAGGCAGATCGCTTACCACTTCCATTGCCGTTGCCACGCGGAATACTGTTAATGCTTGCCATTTACATCCCTAAACCTAGGAAACATGACACTTAAACGTGGTAATCTAATTAGCCCACACTACAAGTCCAAATGGAATTAACACAGTTTGCCTCTTCACCCCTTTCCAATGTGTGTGTTCGCCGTGGATGTCTTGAGCGACATTTGCATTTCCTCTTGCTCCCCTCTCTCGCGCTCCCGTTGCCTTTTCGAGGCTTACGCGTCTTGCTCTCATGATGTCTAGTGCAGCCTGCAATAACTTACAGTGGGGGGGGGGGGGCCCAGAGAGGCCGGGCTGTCACTGCCTTTCTTCTGGGATTATCTTCAGTGCCTTTTAAAACGCGACTGCACGTTCATGTACTCTGCTCTTAAAGAACCTTAATGAGTAGTCACTGAACCTTGTGCACCGTACACATGGGGGCATGGATGCCCTTTCCACTGCGGTGACACACAGGACCTCTCCCAACCGTTGGGTTCCTTAACCCTCTTCTTAATAGCCGCTTCCCCTCTCTCTCTCTGCCTCTCTCTCTCTCTCTCTCTCTCTCTCTGGCTCTCTCTAGGTGGCTCTCTATAGATATTACACACCTCAGCGCTGACTGACTGATAGTAATTGGTGTGAGCAGCTGTAACTCAGCCCCCCCTTGCAGGGAACAGACTCCAACACGCAGAGAGAGAACACTCCAATTATAACCGGCTTAGGACAATGCCCAGGTAAGATGGCTGCCGAGTGTGGACATTCCCGCATCGCTAGTCGTCTTATCTCCACGTTCTAACCTTTAGGAGGGGGACTGACCCACATCCCCAGGGAGACACGCCGCCCGACTGGGATGAGGAGTCCACTGCCGTTGTGCCTTGGCCAGTCGGAGAGGCTGAGAACGTGCACGGCTCACTGCCACTGCCAACCGTCAAGGCCCCCGGAGCCCTGGCCGTTCCTCGCTGGATGATCACTCATGTATCACTTTTTCCTGTGGTCGACGCTTTAGTTCCGCTTCCGTGGCCTTATACTTTTCCTTTTCTGGTCTCATGGTCACTTGTTTATTTCCGGCTCCGTGGTCAAGTTGTTTATTTCTGCTGTTATGGACAATGTTTTTTGAACTGTTTTATTTTTATTTAAATTTTTTTGGGAGGGGGACCTTGTTTTGGTTAGGAAGCGCAGCGAGACGTCTTACCTGTGCTGGTGTGCCACGACTCTCTGTGTAAACCTGTTCTGGCTTTTTCTTCATCGGCAGGGGAATAATCTAATGCCGTGAAAACACTGTGTTTTTGTGAGACATGGTCTCCCTAGAGACCCTGAAAAGCATCAGGCAGAGCGTGTGAGAGAACAGGTGTGTTCACAGAAAGAGCAACAGAGAATGAGATAGGGAACATGTGTGGGTGACTGTTAGTGGTTGTGTTTGTGTGTTTGTGTGTGTGTGTGTGTGTGTGTGTGTGTGTGTGTGTGTGCGTGGGTATGTGTGTGTGTGTGTGTGTGTTTGTGTGTGTGTGTGTCTGTGTGTGTCTGTGTGTGTGGTAGTGTTTGCGTGTGTGTGCGTATGTGCTTGTGCGTGTGTGTGTTTGTGTGTGTGTGCGCGTGCGCGCGTCTGGGACTGTTCCCGTGCGTTTGTTAGTGTTTGTGTGCCGTTGAGAAATGGAGGAGGAGGTGAAATGTGTCTGTGTTTTTTTTACATGTCCCTCTATCTCTATAGCTGCACGTAGGCGGGCGGCGGGCGGGGGGAGGGGGGGGGAGGAAGGGAGAGCGAGAGGTGAAAGAGACAAGGAGAGGAGTGTGCTACTCCGTGAAATCAGATTGTTGTGAGCGCTCCTCAGGATGACCCCTTGAAGAGAAAACAAGACTAACAGCGAGTGCGGCCTCTGCTCAGTAACTGAGGAGCCGACAAGAAGAGAACTCTAGCCTCACAGCGGATATGAGTGGACAGGTAACCCTGTTACAGCCGGCCGCTTTGTTGTGCTGACAGTGTATGGACAGATTCCTGGGTTGCTAAGTGGTGGTGGGCGCATTCAAAGTTGTCTTCGGATGAGTAAGGTGCGGTTAGAGTGGGGGAGTTAGACAGAAGCACCGTCCTTCCTCAAAAATGGGCTAGTGCACACATACAGAGGAGTGCGGCGTGTAAGCTCTTTACTGTAGCTTTGTGTACATGAAAGACAGGTGCGGGAGTTCAAACAGCCAAGTCTGCTGCCTGGGTTTTTGTAAAGACGTTTGTTGTGGGATACAGATGGAGACGACTGGCGCTGGGCTTTAAGGATGCTGTAAGTGCCTGTGAAAGCGGAATTGGCAGCTCGTGGGGTAGGATAGACAGGCTACATGATGGAGTGGAGGAGGGATTCTCATTTAGGAGATGAATGTTGACAGGATGGATCCCAGCGGACCTGCTCAGTCTGTCCAATTGGAAATCTAACGGAGAGACACTAGTGATTAACTACATACCTGGGCTGTTAGGGGGGGCCTCAGATGAGACTGGTATGCCTACAGGCATGATGGGTTCTCGAATCAAATAGGGGCTGTTTACGACACTTTGAATCCTCCATGGTGAAGCTGGGACTGTGTCTCAACTTAGGCACCACACTTTCTGACTTCATAGGTGCGCTCTTTCTGTGATGTTGGCATATTTCGGTTTCATCAATACAGTTCTATTTGTGTATTGTTGACTCGGATTCTTTTCTGGTTTGTTCCTTTGCAGTGAGGACTGGGTGCTCTAGTTCTCAGACGTAAAACTTTGTGACAAGAGTTTCTTTTTCGAGAACACACGTCTCCTCTAGAGCAATGCAATTCCCACACGCCATTGAATTATTTACTAATAAAATAACGAAAAGAAGCGGCAGCAATGTTCATTTGTATTAGGTTTACCCCAAATGTCAACTGTCAATGATGAAACAGCCCCACTAATATTCCTCTATCAATGATGTAAAAAGTCCTCCTCTCTTGTACCCCCTCGCTCTCTTTCTCTCTCTCTCCTGCTGACATTCTGATGTGATCGTCTCTCTCTTGTTCCCATCCCTCTTGAGTGATCTTACTTTAATAAAGAATCTCCCTTTCCTGGTGTCTATCAGACCTCATTAGACCTCTCTCTCTCTTTCTCTCTCTCTCTCTCTCTCCCCCCTCCTCCTGGTCCATCTTGTCTAATTAAATCGCTCTCATTCTTCCTCTTCTTCCCTGTGTCCAGCCGGCTCCGGCTGAAAGTCTCCCTAGCTCCCTTTTCCCTCCAGCCCCCAAAATGAATAAACTTTTTTCTTCTTTTCCCTTTTCTTCCTCCCCCCCCCCCCTTCATGTCTGCAGTAAATTAGACAGCGAGCTGTTGGTAATTGAAGATCATTGTCTCCTTCCAGGGGCTTTGAGGATTCTCTCTGGCCCCCACAATGCACCCCCCCACCCCACACCCCCCTCCCCTCACCGCAGCCACCCAGCCAATCTGAGTCAGGCTCGCTTGTTTGCTTTCTTCTTTTTTTCTTTGAAACTCCCCAAAAAATCCTTTTGGAATTGGTGCCTCTTTTCCTTTCATAAATGCTAGGGATGTGCTTCTCTCTCGGTCTCTTCTGTTTCCTGTCTCGGCGCTGGTGTTTCTTTCGTTTTTTTGTTGTTTTTTTGCCTTCCTCAGATGCACCATCTCTTTGTTGGCTTAGCCCGGGAATTGCCTTGCAGTCGGTTCCACAAGGGAACCACGAGCACTGCACCTTGGCTTGCCCCATTATTTTTCCTACTGTATGTGTTTCTAAAAACGGCATAATGGATTCCTAATGGGTATCATTGTGCATTTTCTTGTCGAACCATTCTATTTTTCTGAGATTTGCTTTGGTAGAAAGGCTGTTATCAAAGGCAAAATATATTGGGAAGGTAGTTTACATCAAGCGCACTCCTGGTAAAGATCCAAGTGAATGTTTCCGAAACAAATGAACACGTTGAGCTGCAGGAGGGGAACTGATAAGTTTGGGAGAGTGTAACAGGAAAAGGCTTTTGTAACCTTCTGACATCCTCCGAATCAATTCCAGGAGAAATGGAAAAGCACTCATGGGCATGGTTCTCTGCATATATGGAGTGCAACAAGGAAGTGCTCCATTTTCTCTGCAACACGAATCATTTATCAACCAAGTGCTCTATTGTTAGAGAATAGGCCATGTGAAGAAGACAAAATTCATTTTCAAATTATCTCTTCGTTTTCGTTTTTTTCTTTTTTTCTTTTTTTTTTGCTGCTGTCGAACTGACATGTTTCACTTTTATAATGAGTTGTTCCTTCACACTTGACTAAACTTGTATTTCCTCTCTCTCGCTCTTGTGAGATGGAGGACGTTCTGTCTCTGTACTCTGTACTCTCTCTCTCTCTCTCATCGCAGCAAGAGTGAAGTCGATCTGACAGGCACGGTCAGGTTTCCTCAAATTCAGCCTGCAAACGGAAATGAATAAAGCTACAACACATAAAGCCAATTTCTTAAGTGTTGTCTGTTTACACTTCTTTTATCTCTCACTCTGAAAATCTTAATGGGAGTTTGGACCGTGTTGTTATCACCGCAGTGATGTACTAGCCGCCATGCCTCAACGTTAGTTGTCTCCCTTATTTCTCCTCATTTTCAATATGCACCCTAATCTTCTTTTATTGTAAAGTGAGTTTAATGCCCTGTTGTGGTATTGCCTGTTCCCGTGGCGACGAGGCATGAAGATAGAGGCCGTTTGCTCACAGGCTCTTTGCCGAGTTCCCAATGAATCACTGGATGCCGGTGACAAATCCACTACCTGCCTGTGGCAGTGTGAGAGAGAAGCAGTACAACCACTCATGCAAAACACTCCTTCCTTCCAGCCAAAAATGAGATTCACATCATGAGTGAATACCCATCTCTTGCTCTGTGTGTGTGTGTGTGTGTGTGGCGCTCTCTCTCTCTCTCTCTCTCTCTCTCCCTCTCTCGAAAGGCAACCGAGTATTCACTCAAAGCCATTAGGCCAATTATATGATCAAGTAAGAAAATAAATAAATAAATAAACTACTTTTATTCCGATTCCAAAACACGAGCTTAGTCAGAATTCGCCAATTATAATATTAAGCTACAGTATTGTGGCTTTGTTAGTTTGTTTTTACTGGTTGAATATCTATGTAGCCGCTGGCTTTTTTTCCTTGTCGGATTCAGTGCTCTAGTTCCAGCTGCCAGGTTGCCAGGAAATCGAGCAGGATATGGCAGGAGAGGGTACACTAAGGCAGTGTGTCATCTGTCAGGAGCCCCACAGCATGGTGACAGACAGCCTCTAACAGTGCTTTATTGTCTGTGAGAGTAGTTAGGAAAGTTATAGCTGTGCTTCAAACAAACGGCCCATTACTCATGTCAATGCGCCCCAAGTTAATACACACTTTTTTTTGTGAATGAGGAGTGTGTTCTGATTGTTGAAAGGGATGCGTTTTGGAGAAGGGATCTGTTGGGGGACATGGCACATGGCACTTGAAGTGGGGCGGGAGAGTTCAATGGGATATTTGTTGGATGGAAGTGAGATGTTTGTGCTGTGAAACGGTAGAAAGGCCCCTACTCCTAGCTGTGATTTGCTGAATTGTAATCTATCAATCAGATGGCCGGATTGAAGCTCTTCATATATTTCGTTACAATAAAAAACGCCACGTCATTGTACCATAATGAAATTCCATTCAAAATGTTCTGTTTCAAGCGTTGTGTGGTTGATTTATTTTCATATTTCCATGCTATGTTAATGTGCACATGAGCATAATTTTGTACTGGGCGTTGGGCTAAACAAATACGATTGTACATGAGGGATAGGCTGTTCTAATGGATATGCTATTGTAATGGATTTGAGCATGTTTATAGGCTATTCTAATGTGATAGTGAATGAGGTACCGGGGTAATGTAATGTGAATGCGCGTGAGATGTCAGCAGGCAGGCGGCCTTTTCCTAATGCATCCCCGGTATGCGGTGTTGATTCTGGGACAGATGCAGCGGGTACAAAGACGTTGCCGTGGTGGGGACTTTGCTCCACTGTAATGTATTTACTGTGTAATTTGTGTCTCGGTGAGCGGGCCATATATCCTGTTTAAGAGTGACACCTCTCCTCCCCCGCTCTGCCCGCGCCACTCTGACGGGGCCTGGGCCTGCACGCTGTGCTGATGGATGAGCTCGTCAATGGCAGCTCCAGGCAGACCGGGCTCCCCTCCACCGCGGGAGGACGCACAGGGCCCCGAGACAGTCGGCACAACAACGCAATCACGGCGGATCACACGGGGAAAAACAATCGCGGTGCTTCATAAGGGCGTAGGTTTATGCGTGCCCGTGTCGTGTGTGATCACGATCGGAGTGGAGTATGTACCTCACATCTGACATGAGCCACTTACAGTGAGTGTTGGGAAAAATTGATTTATGTCCGATTGAAGGACAATAGGAAGGGCATCTTAAAGTAGGACCATAGCATTATATTGACACAGTCATAGGCCACATTGCAGTCATACTCTGTACTGGTTAGTGAATTGGTAACCAAACAGTATGGGGATACACAGTGTGCTACACATGCCACATGTTTTTGCATGACTAACATTTTGGATTTTACTTTGTTACATATGCCTTCAGAATGTTATACTTTCAGATATATACTGCAAATTGCTGCATATTTCCCCATAGTTATCATCTGATTTGTGACGTGCTCCATTTCCTGTAATACGTCCCATTGAGAAATCAGTATACTATATCCTGTCTCATGCGTCAACAAGCGACGAGTGACGGGAACGGGAAACAAGTGATCCTAACCTGTCGGAAAACCAATGTCCCTATTAAGAGATCATGATGCGCTATGTGATTCATGACGGCCGGACAGGAAAGCCAACTAATTGGAGCACATGGAAAGGCCACTGCTCGGCTGGATGAGTAGCTGCTTATTTGTGTGTGTTTGTGTGTGTGTGTGTGTGTGTGTGTGTGTGTGTGTGTGAGTGTGTGTGTGCGCTGTGAAATCTATTGTCATGCTTTTTAATCAGTGGTTTGTTTCTTTCCCCTGTGAAAAGCATCATGTTTGCTTCAGCCTTAATTATTTGCCGCCTATTTAACGTTTTACACGGTCCCTCAGTTTCTGCCTACTTAGCTGCATTATACTTGTGTGCGTGTGTGTGTGTGTGTGTGTGTGTGTGTGTGTGTGTGTGTGTGTGAATTGCTTCTATGGATGTTTATATTGTATATATGCCCTTTTGGAAAGGTCTACTTTCAGTGTACACCCGTTTCTGCCACAGGGCAGAGCGTGTGGACTGTTTACCAGCGCCAAGCCGCTGAGACAGAGACAATGTGCTTGTCCCCTCCACTTCCTCCCACCATGCCCCATAGGCCGAGCAGCCAGCCGGCACTTACAGCCGCTTACCTTCCCGCCGCGCGCCCAGGACTCCATAAGGCCACGTCAACGCGCGTCTCCTTCAGTGTCACTTCCACGCTGGCCTCCGTCGTCCTAAAAATACACCCCGGCCGCGGTACTAGCAGTAGGGATACACTTACAGTCGACGTGGGCCAGGGCATTCGAAGCCCAGTCAGGATACATTAGATTTTCTGTCTCGGTAAGCACATGATTAAATCATCCCGAGAAAGAGGAAGGGGAGTCGGGATTCAGAGCGCTGTCACGCTCACACAAGGGCTTGGAAGAAAAAAAAAGACATACGGACATGTGCCAAAGCTCAAACTGGTGCTCAAAGCCTGCCGACACACCACGCGTTCTCTTAATGTGCACCAGTTTCAAGTCGTGCGCCTCTCAAAGGGAGTGTCGCCAGCTACTGTGCTCCCTCCCGCTGCCATGAAATGACGATGCCCCAGGGTAGGCAGACATCAGTGGCGCTCAAAATAATGTCAAACAAGCCGTGTTAAGCCATGCGCCAAAAGCTCTATTGCGCCGGGGCATTAATACTTGATACACTTTACACTCTGTCGCTGTCCTGACTCGGGGGGGGGGGGGGGGGGGGGGGGGGGGGG